>UZAN01039802.1:22163-39849 GCA_900618425.1 Echinostoma caproni | reverse complement strand
GAATTTTCGCCTACGGCGAAAGGAACTTAACGGGAAGGAAGAGTGGAAATTCGCAAACTAACAGTAAGGAAGTCAATGAGGACTTTAATAGATCTCGGTCAAGGGGAAAGATGTCAGACCATATCAAAAGTTGTCCGCAGGTGGTTGCTACGATAGAGTTTATATCAGCTCACCATTGTAGGAAAACTGACAGGCTCAAGGAAACGAAAAATCATTCGTAGGAAGACAGGACAAGTATTGCAAGTTACCCCTCAACTTCTTTGCCGGATGCCCAGAGGGAGCACAGCGGTTGATTAAAAATGACTCAGGAGCACCCCCTTGTTTCAATAGGATATATCACATGGATTGCGCAGCGAGACAAGTCGACCTCAGAGGTGACAAGGAGCTTAGGTTAGATATCTCTGACAGCTTTTCTAGCGTTGAGACGATAGAAAGAAATAACCCAAATTCCTCGGGTTCATGGTGTTCGACGGTGTTTTACTTATTATCTGGGCTACCTTTTAATCGTGGGGCACCAAGGACCTGATTATTTTGTTTGGCTCCCAGGTCACCATATCTTCCACATTCACTCTTTAAGGCCTTATTTAGGACCGAATATAAAAAATTCATGTGAACTCTAGTGTTTTCCAATAGAATATTGCCCCTCTAGACACGTTCATTATTTTATATGCCAATATATTAAGTTGCTAGATCGGTCTGCATAAATTTACCATTCAGGTTTAGTGGTTACACTTAAATATTTTGTGTAGGGGGATTTAATCAGACTGGCCATCAGCTTCACACCTTAAAAAAGATGGAGGCAATTTTATCGCGTTTGGAAAGCTATTGGTGAAAGAATACTCAAACATCTCGGTAACAGTTGGTATCTACAATGCCACTTTGCTTTGTAGCTGAACGGGCCATCTATGCGTGATAAACAAAGTTGATCAGGACACACCTTAAATGAACCATTAATTGTCGATTTTTGGCATGGTCCTTTTTGTTAAATTGAATTCGAAATTAAATAGGAGTCCATATCGCCGCGTATCCCACTGTCTCATGCACTGACCGATAAAAGCTTGTGTAACGAGACATTGTGAAGAAAACGGGTCAAAATAGCAAGTAGTAATTGAATAGTTGGCTCACTGAAGTATATTACACGAGCCAAGTCATCGGCAAATAGGAATACCAGGAACATTCACTGTGTTGCATCTAACATTGCTGTGTTTTATTCTTAAACACAAACCCCATTTATTATGTCCAGTATAAACTGAAAATTTTATTTTGAGGACCTTTACAGGTTCAGTACGACTTAAACAATGCTAATATGCTAGTGAATTCATGTGAATGTATTTTAAAGGGGAAAACGTATTTGCAGTTTGATTGATCTTCCATGACGGTTTGTATTCGATTGCGCTAACTGCCTTGGATACTGATAAATTGAAACTGCACTACGCATTAAAAGTTCAACTCCCGGACACTTGACAGAATAGTCCAATCTGTTTATACCTAGAAAACTGAACGGAATACAGTCAAATCTGCAGCTAGATGATTACAAGGATGAACAACTCATCAAAATAACAAATCGTTTCATTTGATCTAACACCGTTTACCTCCAAGCATATTTCTAAATGAAAGAAAAATTTATCGTCTAGGTTGAATCACTGCACATACGACAGTTTTGTTTCTTTAGGAATCAGTCACCACCGATGAACATAAAAATGCAGCGAGAATAACACGTGGACACCAAAAACATTGGTTGTGACTGTCAGAAGCAATCATAGTATGCAATGTGACGAAATCCAGTGTTCATTCCAGGTGTTAGTTTCTATGTCATAGGTCGAAGTAACGTAAGATAAATAAACCAATAAAAAAACTGTCCTCCGTGTGTGCGAGATAAAACGATCAATACAATAAACGGTAAGGTTAAGATGACTCATTCGATCAATGATCCTACCTGGCCAAGCAACACTCCTTTCAATTTTGGGCGACGAAGCAATTTCTAACGAATCATGAAATGATTTTCACTGACCTGGGAATCAATAATGTGAGCTTTTGCTGTTTCTTTTGATTGATTCCCCGTAGAACAAAATCCCTAGTTAAACCACACGATAGAGAATTTATTAATTAGAGTTTTACATTAAACCTCATCATTGGTACATATCCAAAAGTTCATGTGGGATTTTAACCCTTAACCCTTGGGATGGAAGTTGTGTATAATTGTGTTTGTGTGGTACAACTCTGTCAATCATAACTACCAAGGTAAATTTGTTTCACGTATGCCTACAGCCCAATTCAGTTAGCTGGTCATTCTCAACACAACATTTCTGAATAAACGCTTTTGTCCGTGTTGACTGCGGAAACCTCCCCAACCAAAATATGTTTCAAGCTTCTATGACAACATGCACTATTCCTTAATATGATTGCAATCAGCCCGCATGCTATACGCGCAAAGAGCTATTCAAAACGTTCATTATTAATCGGAAATGAGGAAGCTGGAACATCAAGTGTGTTAACTGCCGCAAACATGTGCACCGGGCTACAGAATCAATGAACTTTGTCCGCGGGGTATGATTTGTCTCATCGCAATTGTTTTTCCTTATGCAGGGATGCTGTTATCAGCTGAAAACGAGCATCCACACAAAATTTGTAAGTATGACCTGAACCTATAATAACTCTGTTTGCATTCTATAAACGCTCAGATAAGATTCCTTTTGGAGACACTGATGTGCATGTCACACATTTGAGAAACACCTGTTGGCGGTTTCTTTCTAACGCGTGCTTAAATAAAGCATCACGTGTGTCACATAGCTCACATAGGCGGTTCCGTGTTTGGTCTGTTTCTTCCGTGTCTTTAAGTCAATATGTTTATCGCCGCAGTACGTCTAAATTGTGCGCATGCATTTGTTTGGTCTGCAACATATGCAAGGGTTTGCTAACCAAGAATAATAACTTGAGGTCATGTGCATGACAGTCACTTACGTCTCTCTCAAGCTGTTAGTTGTGGCCGGATTACACTGGGTCGCAATAATACCTGTCAGGGATTTTTCTCTTGATTATTCAGCATATTTTGGCTGCTATATTATTAATAAATTATTTATACATTATTATATTCCTGAAATTTGGTGAGATATCGCTCCAAAGTGCTCTAAATATGAGACATTTTCTCGAAGTCGAACTAGCTTATCGTGCGGAATATCCAGTTATTTTAGCTCTGATTTGGAACGAAATGAAAAGCGATTGCTCAATACATATGATCGATCCTCTGCAATGTTTTCTTCTCCGATGTGAGTGAAGCGGACTGAAAGTATGCTTGAGCATGTCATATCCAGGTCCAATGACAACAGTTGTTTCTATATTTCGCAACCGATGGTATTTCAAAAAGAATCATGGTTTTCAGTTGCGATATATTGGTTTCTTTCACTGCGACCGAATTATACTACGTTTAATGCTGAGGTACATTCATCACCAATAAAAAAACAGGTCAACGATGCCAATCAAACAATGCATAAACCTGTATGTATATTCACATCCAACATTTGAACCAAGCAATAGGTGACGCTTTCAGTGGGATCCACGTGTCGCTTTTGTTATAAAAATAGAAAATCCCATCAAAGAGAATCAATCGAGGCTCCATCTGACGTGGAAGCAAATCACCTCAGTGAGACCGCTGTGTAAAGCTTATGAGCTGTCGGCCGCGAATTGTAAACTGAAAGTATGAAAAGTTAGGTTTCTTTGTGCTACGCAGCTGGAATTCACTGTATAGTACAGAGTGCATGTGATAGATTACGCACCGTCTTTGCAGTATTTTGGATGCTTGGTTTTTTTAAAATTTTATTCACCCTATGATACCATCGGCATCTGAAGGTCTTCCAACATGAACTCGTATAATCATTGTCATCGAAACAATTGATTGCCATTGTTGAATAGATTTATACAATTAGAAGTGAAAAAGTTAAAGCGAGAAACTTGGATCGCTGTTTGAAATGGAAGAACTACCAGACTCATATATTACATACGGTGATTAGCTTAGACATCTCTCCACCTAGATTCATGTGGCAGTTCAATTTTTAGCTTTATGGATTCAAATATAACATTCAGTGATGATTATTGGTAAAATAGATGAGAGTTCTTACTCGCGGTGCTCTTGCAGGAACAAATTTGGCTGTACTGTTTATTATTTATACATATATATATTAATTGAACCGTATAAAGGTGATCAGTTCAGTGCTATAATTGAATACTATCCCTTATGTTTTGGGATTAATACTTGACAGTATCCGAGGAAACGTAGTGTTGATGGTCATGAAAAATGTTCTGCTAGGTGCCTGTGTTCCTCGTGTTTATTTTTATACAGGCGTTCCATCAACCATACATGACACTTACCAAACTTTATGCCGTGTTGCGGTTTCATATACCGATTACTATAATTAAATTAGTAGTATTCCGTTTTTGAACGAAAAAGTTTACTGGTTGATTAGGTTTCCGACTAACCTATTGAAGTCGATATTAGATTGGTGATTCTAATACGAGACTAATGGTATCTCTTTAATTTGCTGGATCTCTGCCCTCTGACTATTTTTTCTAAAGATGCTGTCAAATGTGTGAACCATATTGATATGAATTTTGGGGTTTTGAATTTTCTTAGACTCATCCAATCCGGTAAATTCTGTAATCGAGCTTTTCAGACGCATTTCGGGTGGCATAATAATCTTGCTCAGAGTAAAATCATTGTTTGTAACTACTTCATTGAATGATCAGAAAAGACTAGGATCTTCGATAATAACAATTATTGGGACTTACATATTGTGTCACTCTTACCCATGCATTCCAAGTCATCTAAAACAGAACACACAAAGTTACTGAAATTTTCCGACGCTCTAGTCATTCATTATCTCAAACCCGATCTATGGGCACACCACGAATGGTTAATCACACTAGATTTGACTTGGTTGTTGACCCCTACCCTATCTGGTTGTATCTTTTTTTTATTGTTGTGTCGTGTTGTTCGTTATGATTAGCGATCTTGTGTTCGTCTCACAGTTCTGATCTCACTGACTATAAAAATCAATCTGACTGCAGTATGCACGGGTGCAGATGCAGCGAAATGACCGCGGACACACTGTGCAAACTCATGTTTCGGATTCCTCTGTTCACACTGGGAGAGTGGTAAATTTTTGTGATTCTTTTGAAAATGTTGCATATCAGATCACCGATTAAGCTGGTTCCATTTTCCATGGTATGGTATCATTACTGTTACTGATGTAAAGCGATAGAAAGTTACCTCCCTAATGGATCATTATTCATGGTATATATCTACTTTCTGAATGCCTGTCATAATTTTGTTAAGTTTAGTTTTGGATAAGTCTGGTAGTCTCCAGAAGTCGGCCCGGTTATCACCTTGGCGGGGCAAAATGAATCACTTAAGTGATTAGCGTACTCTACTCTGAATGAATTGCAACTTGAGCCTATTCAGTGAAAGTTCATCAATCAACCATGTTATTCGAAAAGTATCTAAACAACATCCAAATCTATGGCACTCTGGATTCATGAACGGAGAATGCTGGAGTGCATTAACCGAGTCTTCTATCGTACGGGTTTATCACCCATACAGTATGCAGGGGTTTACTGATTGTCGTTCGTTTTGTCTGAATTCATTTTCACTCAAAAGGGTACATCAACGATAGTCTATCTCAAAATGTGAGGTATTCTACCTGCAAGCAGTCGTATCATTCTGTGTCTTCAAATTTAAATGGAACAAATGGTGAGGAATTAAACGCTCAAGTATACATATGTTGTTGGAATCCGTGCAGCACATCAATGCCTTACATATGATTTTCATATTTTTAATGGACAGAGAACTCACCATAGAGCAATTCGTGTCTGCCTACTATGAGGCACTATCAGCCATTTTAGGTGCTTCATTACAATATTCAAAGAGATTACCATTTCGAACAATTGACTGAATTTCTTTCCCCTGTACAAATCTGAATTAAAATTGACTTCAAAGAGTAAATATTGAACATCCAACTGTATATAAGATTGGGTCTCACAAGACAACACGCGTAAGTGCTAAGTCCAATATCAGCGGATCCTAATTAATATACCTTGAACCGCCTTACCTGTTCTTGAGGATTTTTTATTCGTGTATGACTACCCACAGGAATAGCACCCTCTCTTATCTAGCCTGCCTGCATTTCGGAAAAGCAGAAACCTACTACTACTGAGAGTTTTAATCATATATTCTGTTTTGTTTTGATAACTTAGACTTTATTCAAACAATCTTTGAGATGTTGTTCGACTGATTTCCAGAATCACCTCACAGCATCTCAAATGATGCTTTAAATAGAAGAAAGAAGGTGTATGCAAGAGAATAAGCCAAGTGAATTCGAGATAACCTTTATGCACTCAAGTCATTAATTTTGAAATAATTATGAAAATTGCAGTTGGAGAGAATTTCAAAAAAGTGTCGTTCATATAGGAGCATGAGGCTTAGCAGGCAAAGTGTGGGAAAATAATCTGGCGTATAAAGTTATATTAGAGCGTGCAAATGGTCTGTGCCCGGTTGAGAAAAATCGAACAATCTTGGCTGTGACAATGCTCCTTCAGTGGATGATATCGTCAGGCCGGTGTTCTAAATCTGTGGAGCGTCTAACTATCAGACACCGATTCAACCTGTTCATTCTGCAAACGATGAATTTCATCATAAAAATTTCGCATAATAAACTAAGCGCGGGCGTATAAATGCCTACAAACAATGAAATCTACCACAGAACCATTGATTAACAAATTGCATAAGGAAAAAGTTCTGCGAAAAACGAAACAAAGGAGAACATTAGAGTTCCTAGGGAAGCAGCAAACCCGATTTTAAAGATAACTGTTTAAGGACAGTGATTCCATTCTACAAGAATGAAAGAAAAATCTCAAAACCACTAAAACATGTTCGAAATATGGCACCAAGGAACATTTACAGGTTGAAGCCTTTCGAATAAATTTTGACGGTTTTTCACAGACACCAGGCACTGTTGATGATCTCAGGCGTAAACTGCATTCTTTGGTAGATCGATAATTCCTTAACAGTTGGATACAAATAAATGCCATAGAAGTTTCTATTCTAACCTGTAAGACATAAAAATTTACACATTGCTGGCGTGTACCAAACCCGACGAAACAGCTGTCCAGCCTTTCTGTCAGCACAGTAACTACAATCGCATTCTCAGGATACTTTGGATATATTAAATCCAGCTACCGCAAGATGAAGGAGGCAGTTAAATATAGTTTGGTTGTACGGGGCACGTTTATTACTAAAGGAACAATAACAGGCTAGGCAGTATTGGTCATACCTAATTAAAGTAAAAACTACCTGAATATGTCTTTCAAGCACCTTCGGCAGTATAGAATATTGCTCTAATGAACACCCGAATTTGGAAAAAAGAAGATTTTACACATATGTAGCAGAAGGTAAAATAGGTCCAGACAAAAAGCAGTTCCTTTGACCACTCAATGTAGTACTATGTATGCTTCGACCTGGAGTGCGCTGAATGATTGGTTCGCGATGAAGCGATCATAAGGCGCTGGATTAGTAATGGATTTTCAAATAACCGGTGCCAGCGCTTTCATTTAAAGTGAATTCAGGGGGTAAGCACCCCAAGCAGTAACATCAAGTGCAGATACTGATTTTTTGCTCAGATAGGTAGGCAATTATAATCGATGCGCGCAAGGACACAATCTTGCACATATCATCAAGCTACACCCCAGTTCAGAGAAAAGTCTTGTTTTCAGTGTGGGGCCTTTGTCCATCGATGGATCAACGTCGCCACCGTAAGGCACATTAACAATGAGCTTACGGCGTCGGAGGTTTTGGACGACCTATTTTGCCACATTTATCCCTGCCCTGATTTATAAAGTGTCTTCTTTGGTAAAATGATTCTTTTGGAGGCAAAAATGAATCAGCTTGACTCAATCAAAACATGCATAAAATCCGGTTAGTGGAAAACGAACGATTGTTCATTGTGATACACCTATTTACATTCTCTAAATAAACTACTCATGAGTAAACAAATGTACAATGTATAATTCTGAGCACACCGGTTGGATTGCGCGTGGAGTCATTGTTCACTTACGATACGGTAGCAAAAATAATGGCCTTTTTATTTCTATCCGTTTGTTTTAGTCAAGGATATCTGAGCTGGTTTCAGGATATTTTTAGGGAATAAACTAGCAAAAATGAATATTATAAAATAAAAATGTCTTATTCACTCGGGGAATAAAGGCATTCCGGAAAAAAAACAGGATTTGATTAAAAGTAACTCTAAAGAATAACTAGACGGAGACTGCGTTTTTATTCACTGGATAAACAATCAAAACGTAATATATAAGGGAACTTCTGTAGGAATGCTTGAAGAGTTCCGCTTCCAGCTATGAGCTAAAGGTCTCCCAAAATTACTGTCGGAGCAATTTACACGACCGCAAGAGGTATGAATACACCTGATGAGCGAGTTAACAATGGAGCAAAATTCAGCTAAATGATCCCAGAAAACAACTCAGTAGAAGATGGCAACAGATATCTCTGCCAAACTTTGCACGGTTGTAAGTTGTTATAAGCATGTTAGAATTATGACAAAACAAACAAACATACAGGTTGGATGGAGCCACGGCTCCCACAGTCAAGCAAATGCTTCCGTAGTTTATTAAAATAAACTGATTCAATCGAAACTGAGTGGCAGCAGATAAAAAGGAATAGACAGACACTCGCCGGTGTACACATATACGTATATACGTTCATATATTTTTGTATACCGAAAGACCGGAGGCACGGATAATACAGCGAATTTCGTTCTCAATACGGCGTGAGAGATTGCGTAAACGGAGAAACATTTTTACCTTGTACATTCATCCGTTCCTATGCTATAAACTTGTTTTTAATTTTGTTTGCTCAAACTCAAAACGATGTGATTTACACCCTTAAAAGTTGTCAAAGAATAGCAAAAGCAACTTTGGGTATGCGCACTTCGTGCTTTCGAATATCTCAAAAAATAGCTATTTAAACGTCCTCTGTTTGACCTCATATATTTAATGCGAATTGAACCCATTCATAGAAAGATGAGGTCGCTTGTCTGTCCTGGAAACTGATATCTGGTGTTGTTTCTAATCGCGTCTCACGCGATTAGTAGCCAGCTGTTGTGTATTCTCCTGAGGCAGTTCACGTCAATCCACTGAAAGATCAGCATTGAAGTCTGCAAAATACTTAAATTCATAGCTGTACTTGGTTATCGATGAAATAAACCAGGATCAATTCACTGTCAACAGAAACCAAGTCCTGTTTCTCAAAATCCCATGACAGGTCATCTGGAAAACGTCGGTCGACCTCCTAATCTCGATTTATTTATCCTCATTGAAAACTGCTTTCGAAATATATTTTTCCCTTAGTTCGCTTCCTCATAAACACATCTTCATTTCGTTAGAAGGTATTTAGCTGCTCGTTGTTTTACATCAAAGAGAAAGGAACATGAAATGGATTATGTCAAGAAGAGTAAAAATAGACACACAATCGTCGGTAGGCAGGAAGGCCTGGGCGTTGGAGGGAGAACATACAAAAGAGGAACGAAACAGTCAGGCTGTGCAAAAAAATAACTATGCACAGGATGAGGAGACCAAACAATTTGGACAGTGCGATTTAAAAAAACGAGAGATAAACGGCCAGCGGTGGTCGGAATATCCTTGCGTTGTATGAGAGTTTTCATTCAAGTGCACTGATGATCTTCAATAAGTTGGTCGTCTCACTGCAGTATCTGTGATCAGCCTTATTCCCTCGTATCTATTATGATTTACCGGATGAACCTGCAAGCATTGCTTTTATTCGCAACAACCTTTTCTGGTCTCACCACTCCAACACACGTGTTTAGGAAGGTGAAATTATCTACACGCTCTATTATGCTCATAAATCAACTGTTTATCTCCAAGAGTACACCATGGTACTTTGCTTTCGCTTGGCTCAATTATTCGCTGTTATTTTGTCACGTCTAAACAATAAAATACCTCAGAATCATATCCCGATGGCTGAGATTACAGTATGCATTATATCACACATGTGCACCCTCCACAGCTTGTTGCCAAACATACAAATGGTCTGTTTTCCTCTATAAATTTATATTTGTCGCAAACGCAGAACGTTGAGCATATGATCTGAACGCAGTCTTTTGCTAACCCATAGCTATTTACTGTTGCAGTATTGTTATGAATTCAATGCTTTGACTGTGTGGTTTTATTGACAGCTTTACTATCTGATATTACGATTTATAGGTTATTTGGACTTGGGATATTCACTCCCTGAAGTGCATAAATTAATTACGAGACTGAATTTTATAAAGTGACACATTTCCTCTAATCTCAAGTAGTGTAACCACTATAACACGGTTGTAAATACAGTCAAACGGGCTTAAATTTTGTTTACGATTGACTGTAGGTCTTGCCGTTTGGTTATTTGGAGATTTATGATAATCATGAGGGATGCGGAAGAAGCTTTGCATCTGAGCATTTTTGCGCTTATGCATCATCTGATCTCAAGTGGCCCAATCAATTTTTGAGTAGCTTTATACGGTTAATTACTGATACATTGTGTTAGTTATTTATCAAAATTCGGATTGCTTGATAAGGTTAAATCAGACAGTAATGCCCTATGTTTTTGTGGCGGGGCTTTCCCGACAATAGTGCTTGCAGTACCTGGACTAACCTTTTAGGCCGATGGGATGTTCCAAACGCGTTGATACGAAAAAATTGATTCGATGTCCAAATACACTTTACAACATCCAAGAGGTATCGTCATTTACATCTCTAACTTTTGTTCTACCTCCTTTTTTTGAATATATTATGGTACAATTGTTAAGAAGAAGGAGGCAAGCAATCACGTCTCTGTTTCAAAATTTAAATTTCCACACATATATCACCTTTAAGAGAAAGTACGATTCCGTTGTTTGACACATCATTCTGTTCCTTATTGAATCAGCCAGCAATTCCGTCAACATCAGAAGGCATTTGGCAGGCGCCGTTAATAGTGTTCATCAATCTTTTATACCCCCATACAGAATTCTCATTTGATAGAATTACACCCATTATATTGCTAGCTGAAGTTCTAATGGTAGTAACTGCAACCATGATTTTCCCAATGATATCCGCTTTCTAAACACAAATCGAAGGTAACATACTACTACAAAGACTAAAAAGCATACCAAACAGAGAAAGGAATCGAAAAATGTCAGAGTTTGGACAGAACAGATAAGAGTAAAACCGGTTATCATAAGAGTAATATCAATTGTTCATTCTATCTGTTTTACAAAAATCTAGTAATCAGTATTCTCTGATGATGACTGATCATATATACAGATCCCTGCTTTGGTAGTCAGGTTTTATTACCAAGTCAACAGCATCGGGAACTGTTTTGCTTCTAAGGTGTTTTTTCTCTCAGGTACAATCTTGTTGAGCTCACTTGTTGAAGGCGATATCTGTAACAATAATTTTGATCCCCGAGAACCTCGTCGAATACACATTTGATCCATTATACAGGAGTGTTTAAGTGTTTCCATTGTCGATGAAAATATCATTCTCTGCTAGTCCAAGCCATTGAATCTCAGAAGATAGTTCATGTCACATTTGTCGGTGAAGTAATATCAGTGAACAGTGAAACAACAAATACAGTCTTATACATTCTGAATTCATTTGTTAATTGTCGTTGGACAATGTTTTTAAAGGAATAAGTAATGTGCACAGTGGATTAAAAGTAGCTCACTTGTTTGGAACGGGGCGACCGAGTAAACTCAGTGTAAAATTAACATGAACCAATGAGCTACGTCATTTTCAAGAAGCGATTTATTTTGAGGAGAGAAGCATTATTTGTGTCCCTGAAAATTTCGCCGCATCTCAACGGGTACACAATGTAGAAAATTACAGATTCCAGACTGGGTTCAAAGTAAGGTTGATACGTATCGGGATCACCACATCCGGTTATTTATATTGACCTTGAATACAAGACACTAATCTCCTCAATGGCCCAGCATTTGGTGATGAAGTACACAGCTTCCTCGATCGAGAGAAATCGTTTCGAATGATCCACACTAACGAAAATGGCCAATACTCATGGTTAGCGATGCGGTTGCAAGTGATTGGTGGTATCCCATTCTGTGTCAAAAAGACATGTTTATCATCCTAATTTTGCAATGTACATCCCAACTCTATAGCGATTGTGTTTCTGTGCAATAGTTTAGCTGCAGGGAAATCCTCCATGACGTGAACCATGCACGTTGCTATACTGGTTTCTCTTTTCAAATCGATCACACAAAAAGCTTGTTTCAGTTTTTTGATTCGTATTTGGCATAGATTGTTTCTTTGCAAATATTTAGTATTGTTTAGCAGAAGGCCTTATTTTTCAACATAGCTTTAAATCTGTTTTTAGTTGGCACATTCTCCGAAAGTGAATTTGAATGTTTCGGTATTTAACCTTTGACTAGTGTGTATAAGTAGTCTAGTAATAACTAACAATATCCTGATATCGCATGGCAAACGACAGAATTTCAACGTTGAATGGTTGTTTACTCAAGGACTGCTCAATACTGTTCTGTTTTTCTGTGTACAACTGTATATCTCCGTTCTAGGTTTGAATGGATCTCAGTATTACACGTCATTCTGTACCGGCATGTTTGATTTGTTCGTTGTAAAGAATGTCCACCACACCTCAGCATATTTCACTCTCTACTTCCGGAGGCCACCACCCAAGAACAAATAGGCGATGGGGATCAATCGGAGGGCAAGATACGTACCCGTGGCGCAAACAACCTGCGAACGTGAACCCTGCCTGGTCTGTATATATGTCCCAGATTGCTTGCCCCCTCCTCTTGAGTTCCAGTTTGTACGCCTTTCCGAGGACGTGCGATTAACGATTTCGTTCCTACGTCACCTTCTTCTTGTTCCTGATTTGGCTTGTCATGACCCAGATGGATTGTTATTTCAAACAAACTAATGGTGACTGCCATAACTCTACCGGCGCTTATTAAATTGCACGCTGATATCACTTGATCTAGAGTAAATCTATTGACTACCAATTTCTGTAACGTCACGGTCACGTATTAATAAAGTACCCCAGCACACAGTATTTTCTGCGTCCACCCGGACAGCGCGTAAGATTCGATTTGATGTTTTCGAGTTAACCGCTGATGCAGCTAATTTGTTTCTGCCGGGTTTAGGCCACGAATTAATTCATTCAGCTCAGTGCATTCTTCCATTAGATTTGTTGGCTACAGATTACTTTGGTTAGTTGAATTAGATGCCCCTCTAGTTTCATTTTCACGCACAGTCCATGGTTTATTCAATTCAACGCAAAGACGGTGACGAGCAGCAATGGAAGCAAATTTCGACTTAGTTACTTTCCAATTTTCCATGTGACTGAAAGAGCTGACGAATGGGTGTGAAGATAGAGTATGTTGGATAATCGCTCAAAAATGAAATGATACTTCTTTCACTTGTTCATGCTAAATTACGCTTGCGCTAAGTCTCAAGGAATCTCGGTTAATCAGAGCAAAGAGTATCTCTGTTCCAGTGAAAAATTAGATTCAAGCAAAAAGCATGAAAATACCTCACTATTATCATTATATTACGGATTTATGAGGTATACCCCCGTTCAAACGTCTCTTTGTTTAAGCTTACACAGTTACACATTGGGTGTAGAATACGGTCTTGCATATTTGTGCCGTGTCACTGTTAGAAGACATACGAATTATTCACTAGTGCACCATCAATCAATGATGGGGAGGGATGGGTAACCGTTTCACAAGCAGAAGCATTTATTCCGACCTAGTTTACAAAATTAATCCTAGACTATGTAGCACAATGTCCATAAGTCCAGTCCCAAACTGGAATGAGTCGCAATGTCCATTCGTACCCAATGTACATTCAGGTGTTTTTTGGTGTACACAATTACTGCATGAAAAAAATTCGCAAAAGAGGAAGAATAATCAGTGGGGAAAACCACTTTTGTTGTAAAAAAGCTTTGGTATTTCACTGGCCGCTATGAGCCGATGTGCGTGAAGTGATACAGTGATACATTCGTCATGAGCGGGGGAAGATGGAGGAGTTTGAATTGGTCAAGTTGGTAACAGCTACCTATACAGTTCATTCATTTGATAGGTAATTGTAATGTGCTGTTGTATCGAAAACGGGTTATGCATCAGCCGCCTTCTTGCAATCGACCAATTAGTCCCAGTTGAGGAGACACGTTCGGCATATTGGGCAGTTGTAGCACTGTGGTAAAAAAAGAAACGCACGATGATTCATCATGTGCAACCTGAGACATTATGTATGGTTAAATACAATTCGCAGTAGTTTTTTTCATTTATTAGTAGTATAGTTATTCGATGAAATTGGACCCATTCATCTCACCCGTACACATTTTACGAGCATTAAGTCTTGACTGCATCGGGCATACTAAAATGATTACTGTACTTGAATATTTAGTTTCACGGTAATTATCATCATTAGTGATCACTTTACCGCAACCTAGTTTTTACCCCGTAAAATTACGAGTGTTTACATTTCAGAATGAGATAAATTCCCTTTGTTTTTTTATTCTCTTTACTTACTATTAGTTGAATGAATCATTCTGTACACAACTTTTAGAAGGAGGAAAGTAATCAATCAACGCATTACTATATGATATATGGAAAAGAAATACTGAGAAAGGCTTAGGGGCACTTGTATAGCTCTGGGGTGATATGGAAATTACAAACACCACATCATCATGTCCTCCCAAATGGGTTGTTAACATCGCCATAAAATTAAAATTTGACGTAAACCACAAAGTCAAAAAAACAAGTTCCAACTTCTGGAACATCCTCAGTATTCCAAATCCATCGAATCGCCTCAGTAACCCTGTGGGTAGAACGTAAGCATGCCAGTATCAGGGTACCTCGTCAGATTACTTTGCTCCATCTATATGCGAAGCGGTATGACGATCTTTGCCTACTTGCCTCCGGTACCGAGAGCAACTTAAATGAAGTTTAATCTATCAAACGCACAGCCATGAAGTAAACAAGTCAAAGAATATCACTTTTTGAACAAGGGATCCGCTGTTTCATATGAAGTTTGATTTTCGGCTGGTTGAACGATACCGGTTTAATACATTTACCTGTAAAAAGTAAACTCGTTTGGTGAGCATTTGAGGAAGGTGCTCTATCGTGGATGCATGGATAAAATGACCCATGGATTGACCGATAAATCAATCATAAGTATACCCAAGTGCATGCGTTTGGCCTCGACATCAGATGGTCACCTCTGATATATGTACTTTGTCACGTTCGCTTGACCTGATCCATGTTTGTGTCGCTTGTCGCATCAGACGCTACAGTCAGTACTATTTGATCCGAGGCGAGAAGTCATCCGTGATAGTTTCTAACACATGCACCTGTGAGAATGTGACTCAAAATATGATATGCCTGATTACTAGGAGTCGCCAGCTATTCATGTATTGTAGCCGGTCAGTTGATATCACCTGAGTTTCATGCAAGATATGGATGTCTCAAAGATCGATCGTGACGTAAGAATACAGATAAAATTAGACGTGGAACAGAATTATATTTGTATTACTCAGTGTGAGAATGAAGTCGAAAGTAGTAATTCATCGCTTTGCTTCATACAGAATGAGAATTGATACCTGCTTGACCATAATCTGGGATTATTGTCTCGTGAGAAGAACAACATGATTGGATGAGCTATGATTCTAAACGCACAGTGGACTTGAAAACGTTTGACTGTAATCGACAAATACTACAGAAAGTATAATATTATGACCTTCAGAGAAGATAATGCAAAATTATTCATTGGAGCAGGCCATAACTTGGCAACGTTTCCTCTCAGTTAAACTCTAACTCCTCTCAGCGAACAATACGAACGCAGTTTGATTAGGTGTCAATCCCATAATCAAAAGCAATATCATTTAGTTACCCGACTTAGAACCAACCTAGAATTCTCGATGAACGGACTGAAATGAGTCAAGTCATGTTTCCTTACCAAGCAGCCTGTTATTTGCTGATGTTTCCGAAAACGAACTGCACAGTAAAATTAAACCGGGTTTTAGTGGACTACGATCGGTTAGCAAGTAATATCCAGAAATTTCATTGCACTCAAACACTTCATTTTATACCTCCGGTTGATCCAGTCAAATTGGGATAAAAGAATCGATTTGAATACCGAGGAATAGTCATCTATATAAAATCAGTCGATTGTGTGTTTGAGCAACTTTGATATTTAACCGTGTATGTTGGAACCAACTCGAAAATCACATGACCCCACTGTGAGGTAAATTGTCTAACCTTATAAAGTGACAGACCATTAATTGCGACGATCGATTTCACTAGTGCTCTCCATAATTCAACCTCAACGCTCCATATCGTGCTCCTCCAGGTGAGTAAAAAGGATCACGTAGGTGATACGCGTGATTCTATCAGGTTACATAACATCCCACGCAGAAACTCGGATCTAAACTTTGTACGATACAGAATCCATCCGAATCATTCTCGTTAGAAAGGGATGGTGATCTGGGCTGTTTAATACACTTATTTTCGTCAGTTGTTCTCCACTACAGTAGACCGCCTATCAAAGACGGTAACTACCCCATAAATAGTAGTTGATATCAGTAGTTATAAACTTTTAGGAACCGAAAAAATCAGTTTGTGAGTCACCGAATAAACAATCTATCCGCCGGAACCACGTTTTGTAGTGCATGTCTTCTTGCAGCAAATTTTCAGTGTTGTAATTGTAGTGAGTGACACAGTTGGTTTGTCAAGCTCACTGACCACGCGGTTTCCGTTTGCCACTCAATATACATTCAATATTTCTATCAAGCGGTAGCTCAACTCTCCAGAGAGAACAAAGTAAACAGAAACGTTTCCACTATTGGAGACGTATAGATTAGTATATGCGGGGCTTGAGCCTCTATTCCACATGCGGCCAAACATCAACTGGCATGAACTTTATTGCTGTGCACGTGGAGTTGGTCAACACGACTTGAATGGGGGACAAAAAGTAACAATGTGCACGAAGTTTGTTTTCGAAAACGGGCGTATCGATTAGGATTGTCAAGGTCTAGTGTTTCATGTGTACGCAATGATTACTTGTTGTCCAGATGAACATTATTATCCCTGTTAATTCCATTTTAATAAATAATAATAATAATTGTCTAGAATGTAGTACTGAACCATCAGAATGAATTTCACAACAATAAGAACAATAAGAATGGTATGTTTCTGATTTCAGAAATTGAATTTCTTAGGTTAAGTTGACAAATTCACTCCATTTATTAAATATTGTCTCCATTAGAACTGTACGGTTCGAACAATTTCGTTGGACATCATCCAAAACGAGGCAAACGGAAGCGGTGTGAACTGGTTTATATTACTAAACGAAGTTATGTTGCCCGGTACAAATTCGGTTAACAAACATCTGGAGACGATCAGATTTCTACACAAGTTTCATTCCACAGACTCTATATTTGCAGACAGGTTTGACTGCAATATCAGAGAAAACTTTTCACAATTTCACGGCCACTTTGTCGATGCCGTCTTTTGATACCATCGCACAAAATTATCAGGTAAAAAGGCTTCTCAGTCCTGAACACGCCAAAGCCCTATCGGAATGGGAACAAAACATGGAAATCGTGATTTTA
>UZAN01039801.1:101929-112181 GCA_900618425.1 Echinostoma caproni | reverse complement strand
TCGAGAATCTCGAGAATCTCAAATTTATAATTTTGTTTGGGCAATATTCCGTTAATCGCAACCCTCTGACCGTGGCTGGATATTAACCTTGCAAGTGTTGGCTATCGAATAACTAATGTCGATGAGAATATCACAAAGGGATTAGTCACTTCAAATACAGTTTTGCGGTATTCACATGCCTTTTCTTTTATCGCTTCTTGGGGTGTGTGAAATTGTGGATTGCAAGATTGAAGCAACTTTAATTATAGTAGTTCCAAGCGATCGATACACAAGGGCCATTTCAGTTGACCAGGCAATAAGACAGCGAACAGTTGTCACCATCTTCCCAAATCGATTAACATATTTATACGAGAAGCTGTCTGTCTATTCCAGCAGCAGCACGCGAAACGATCATTCAAATCACAATTATAGATTTCGCATCACCTGATTCTATGCTCACTTTCTACGACTGTCTCCGTACCCCAAATGAGTAGCTCGGGGGCGGGGGAGGGGTAATTTGTTGAGTGCGTATACATCGTTAGATCGCTTGTTATTAAGAACCGGACATGAATTGGCTATTTGATAGACGGAGATTAGTATTAGTTGAATCGTATCACGCATATCACTTAGCAAAGACTCGGTTCCTTCAAATGTTGACGTACATTTCTTATTTTTTATTCATTATTTATCTGTGTATACATTTGTGTTCACATACAACAGAATTGATCCAGTGCTTATCTTACCCTGGTGGATGTTTTGCATAACGTGACCAATATACTAAAATCAGATTTTGTAATTTTAATCGTGTGAACAGATTCTACACGAATTGAGGAATATGCTTGTAGAACCCGAATCTCCCAGACGGATGTTGATAGAAACTAAGGAAATTCCTTTAAATTTATGTCAAATTGTCAGGTGGTGAAATGTTTTCAACTGTGGTATTTAGTCAAAGAAGTATGGCATTGTTTTCAGTAGTGTTCTGGAAATCAATGCATATAATTGCGGATTGCTTTTATTGTAAACAGTCAGTGTTTCCATCCATCAATTTAGGAACAGGCTGCGAGATTTTTGGTAGCTACGGATCAAGCACCTGTCAATAATAACATGTAAGGGTGAGCCTTTTCGTTTCGCAGGTTCGAAAATGGGTTATATACAGAACAAAAGATATCACACGAGATAGACTGCTGCTAGTTCTGACAATCGCCTACCGTAAGGGATGCTGACGTCCAAACCAACTGCGTCGCTAGTCACATTAGAATGTGCTCTGAAAATACCCAGGTACCTTCGGTTATTTATGCTGTGTGGAACGATTATACAAAGAAGATAAATGAGCGCACAGGTGACACCCGTAACTTGATTGGATGAGTTTGTGAATTTTTGTCAACGTAACCTGAAACAACAATAGATCGAAAAGGTTGTAGTTCTGTTGAACTATAACTTAGCACATATGTCACTTGTGAGCAAGCAAGTCATTGCAGATACCTAAATTCATAACACAGCAATTAATGGACTTTTTGGTTATCTGCAGAGCTCAATTCGCGTTCCAATTTTCAATCTGGTGCCCGCAAAACAGCAGTCATCTGACTTCCGGTTTCTGTCAGGCTCCCGGTGTGAATCAGTTCGGGTGATCCAATCAGCTCTTACCATTACCATCCGTATGTGCTCGATCAATTCAAATGCTGGATGAGATTTCCGCTCCCCCCCCGGAAAATTCGTTCCTCTGTCTAAGTCACAGGGGAATAACTCGGATATTCTGTGTGAGAAAACAATGAGATTAGCATTGAAGACTGGGGCGATGATGCACAGTTTTGTCAGAAGCATGATCGATTCGATTGACTTGTCTTTGGATAATCACATTCCCTCAATGAAAAGAAACCGATCCCAGGGGGATAAATATATCTGAAAGTTTGAAAGTAGTCCGTATATTTTGAGGAAATTATATGACAAATCCTTCTGACCTGGAGTGCAAGTTCACACAGACTCAAGGTTGATGAAATGAATAGTTGTTTTTTCCAATTTGACATGTTCTTTTGTTACAATGATTGTTTACGCACGTGAGCGATGGGTCAAGCTAGCGTTGAGATGATACGTAGGAAGAAACCCTAAGGTAGTGGACAGTACCATATTTTATAAGTCAGGTTGTGGCGCATTATCCGTGTTGCGGTATGTGTTGTTGCCTGTCTGTTGCAAATATTCGCACTTCATAAGGCTTGGAATACCATATCGTTTTTTATATTTTTGGAGGGACAAACCAGGGGATGAGCAACTTAAACAAATTGTTTCGAGAAATTTATTAACCTAAACTAATCACTCGCCTTCACAATTATTTCATCGCTCTAGCATCAAGTCAATTTGCATTCCGCATGTGATATTTAAACTAACAATAGACTACATAAATCAGCCATTATTCTCATTCAACTAGTTTTTTGGACGTCACTTGCTGGTCACGTGATCCGGAGTGAACGAACTCAAATGCCACGGATCAAACTCGACACTCGAGAGAGAGAGAGAAGTCGGGCAGTCAGACGGTTTAGGCGTGTTTCAGTCTACAGATTGCATCATGTGTAACTCGCCCAGTCATGCAAGAGAGGCGGTGAAATGGAATCCGGTCCATAATTGTCACCCGTGCACGTCAGGCCAATGTAAGAAGTTTGACGTGATTTGTACATGAAATGAGTGCGTAGCGTCTACGATTATAAATGACATGGTCAGCAAGTTTAACTAATTAAAATGTTCTTTTTTCATTTCGTCTGACACTATTACGCGAACAAACGCATCACAAGTATTGGTATTCTCGTGTGAAGCGAACACACGCGATCACAATCCGCGATTAACGCTATCGCGAACGAGCGTGATAAAATTAAAACACCTCTCAGTNTTTGCGATTCCAAACGTAAAAGCGACTGAGGGAATTCGGTTCGCTATGCAGGGTTATCATGTCAATTTGCCACCGGAATCCATATCAAGATATTTTATTCAGTTATGGACCGTAAATTTTCAACGAATCACAGTAGGTCTCATATGTGGGCACAAGGGACTGTTCATCTAACGCAATAATTGATCATTTGAGCCGCTTTGGCAATATCTCTGACACAAATGTTCATCCTTGAAAGTCTCAAGAGAAGTTGAAATCGAATCGAACTCCAGCATCGAGNGTGGAAGACTGAATAATATACAGCTATGGACCAGGAAACTGAATTCTGAAATTCATCAGACTGATCAGCTAGAAACTCAGTCACAACCCACCGACCCCCCTACACTTTTTGCGGGTAGTCCAGCCCACGTGGAGAACACATTCTCTCGGGCGTAGTCATAACTACATCACTGTAGACACTTTATGAAGGAAATCCTTTGTTTTATATCTTTTCACGTGCACTTGTAGTGTGCGATACATTGGACATACAACCAGGCGACTATTGCTGAGCGCTGTCCTACGGCCCTCTACAAAGGAACGTTTAGATGTATTCGCAGCTCGGTTCTCGGCCATCTGGTCGATAGTGGGCATTCTGTGAACAAACTCGACGCATTCAAAATTATTCACACTATACCCCGGAGATATTCCAAAGGCGGCTTTTAACCACGGCCGAGGCGATTGCAATCCGAATTTTCAATCCAGAATTATGTAAGCAAAAAAAGCTGATCCAGACACTGTTGTTGCCCTGGTCTGTCCCCGTCCCTCTTTCCTCGCCTATAGTATCACCATTCTCAATCTTAAGAACTAATTTCCTTGTTTTTGTCTCTAATGTCCCTTCCTGATTACATCACTTGCTGTGCATGACCTATAGTTTCTACCGTATATTACGTAACTTCATCACTCTCTCGTCTTAGCTCACAACCTTTATTTATTCTGCTCATCTCTCGAACGTTGTCCATTTGACCTTTGTGTTCTCATCCCCCCGGCCCACCCACGACTATCATTAGTCTTGTCATCTTCGTTTGCTCTGTTTGCTGGCCCCTGCCATCGTTACTAATTGAGCTCTAATCGGCCAATCAGACATCGCTACCTAAACGTCTGATGCAACATATAGCAAAGAAATTTCTTCGCGAAAAACTTTTTCCTTCATAAAGTGTCTACAGTGATGTAGTTATGACTACGCCCGAGAGAATGTGTTCTCCACGTGGGCTGGACTACCCGCAAAAAGTGTAGGGGGGTCGGTGGGTTGTGACTGAGTTTCTAGCTGATCAGTCTGATGAATTTCAGAATTCAGTTTCCTGGTCCATAGCTGTATATTATTCAGTCTTCCACTTTCTGAACATACTATTTTGCAAACAATGCAACTTTAGGAGGCAGTAGCGCTGTACGTTAAGGCTAGTATTTCTCACTTAATGTCTGCCAAACTTTGGTTTTCGTTTTCGTGACAATTCGTTTGTCACCGTTTCTCATATCCACACAGATGTGTGTCAGTTTCCAGTGCTCTGATTGGAACCAAAGCCCGGGGTTATCTGTGACAGCATAAAAAAGTGTATTCACACAGGTATTGCAACAACTGCAAGCGATCAAGATCGCAGAAACAGTGGGAAACGATGTGACCAATACAATTCAAAGTCGGTCCAAGACCAGTCACGTGACATTGTTGAGTAGCGAGTATTGGTCAGCTTGGCATTGGCGCCGGTGAACTGAAGACTGTGGCTAGTTGAGCCTGTTGGGTTCAGTCTAAGACTCAAGTGACCCATGTGTATGGCTGATCGCAAAATGAGAGACGGAAATTGTTATCAGGTGAATGAATTGAATTCATCCCGGGGAAAGAAGTGTGTGCTGTGTACACAAGATTACTGTATACTTTGCGGCGAGGGGTGTTGTGTGCGGGGGTATTCATCATGCACGCTTATTTGTGTGTGCAACATGCCCGACGTGCGATGAAATTTACCAGATTAATGACGAGGTAGACAGAAAAATATTCGACTAACGACGCTGTAGGAAGGAAACGAATGAGAAAGCTGGGGCCAGAAAAGCAACCATTGAAAAGATTCTGTAAATATTATGAGAGAGAGGTGCAAGTTCAATCCGTTCATTAGATCGATGCCGTAAGAATCAGAAAGTAATGTTTTTTTATTACATAGCTGGTACTGAGGGGCATGTGAGTGTTTGAACATAACGTTTAGGACACAAATCTTACCTCCAGTGTTCATATATTAGGCACTGTACCCCAGATATTGAAACAAGGATATACCAATTAGAGAGAACGATTTAACAATAATGACTACAGTAATAAAAATCTTTTATTTACTTTTATTCATAGAATTAACAGGAAGGGGGCTGGGCACGGTCAATCAAAGCCTGACAAGGAACACACTGAAATGAGAAAATTGGGTGGCGCTGGGGGGATTTGGACACATGATTAGCGAGCCGATGTGATAATGATCTTAACTACCTGCCTTACCGGTTCAAGAGACTCACGGATCACTATATGACATTCTGTCTAAAGTTTTCTCATGGGGGTTTCCTGATTCCACAAATCATTTACACAGCCATATGTTTCTAGTTTGTCGCTCTCATCGGTCTCGGTGTGCTACGAATTCACATTTACTCCACTCCTCATAAACATAAAAAGAATTATCCCATCTCTTATCTGATTTGTGTACTACAAAACACTTGGATATAATATCAATTAATGTGGGCTTGAATCTCGCCACCAAAGAAGCCCCTTCAGTCTGTACAAAAACATTTACGGACTAAGTGTTCGGAAGAGTAATGCAGAGGTTAGGAGCAGAACTTTAGGTAACCGCGGTCACCCACTGGATCAAGTGACCGATCTCCATAGATTACGTATGTTGGTACGTGTTACGCACGTCACCAAATAGGCTGCTACGGAAGCGATTTTTGCCGAGGTAGACAGTGGGTGGAATAAAGCCAAGGGCAGTCAAACCAAGATCTACCAGGATGGTATGAAAACCCTAACCAAGAGACTCGGCCACATAAGACCCGTCAGGCTGCCTGGCTGGGGACTTCGGAATGATGGTAACCGATGGTTAGAAACACTGAGTGATATGGCTGTGTCGCAAACAGTGGCGTTCGTGCATCTTCTCACTTTCTTTGCAACCTTAGTCAACTGAAATTCCCCATTTTCTTTTCGACCCTACTTTCGGCCCTTCTGTTTTTCTCCTACTGTTCATCCAAATGGGCAGCCAAAGACAGCAACCAAAACCGGCGCACAAAAGTGCATGGTTAACGTTTGTACAAACTGAAAATGAAACTAAAGTGTACAGTTCAAGAAACAGACAAAATGAATTCATCTGAACAGACCTACGAGAACCAATTTGTGTTATTTTATCAACAGTACTTGGACCGGATTTCCAATCAGGCCAATTAGTCGTTATCTAATTTCGTTTTTGAGTGACTGAATTACATTCCGATAGCGTTGAAAAGGAAGCTGATGCGGTCGAGGACAGACCGAACAACGATAGTTCGCTTACCGAGAACCACTGCATAGTCCACGAATTCCAGGTTGGCGATCCACGTGTTGACACCAATTTACACTCCGAGGAACTCATTCAGTCATGGCACGTTGGATAATTCGGTTTACCAGATGTAGTTTTTTTGGATTCATGATGAAAGGTAGTTCTGGAATACTTCAGATTTCAAGGTTATCTCTGGCCCCGATTCTTAATATACACTTACTAGTGACAGAGTGTTGTAGTACTGCGACTTCATAGGATTCGATAATTTTCCTGGCATACCATCTGTTTCCAAATTTGCCCATAAGGTTTCCCTGTTTGCCAAGTCGAATATCACCCGAAAATCGTCAAAGCATTTTGAGGTTAACCACTGGAACTTGTAACGGTGCTCCAAAATCTTGCATAGATAGAAACCTGATCCAAATAACTTCTCCTCGGGCAGAAATCGCTTTGGTTGGGACAAATGCAATCATCTCTGACTGTAGCGAAATTGTTTAGAACCGTAACTGAAAGGGGTTTCTGTGGTGATCCTAGCTTACGGGATGACGCAAACCTCGGGGCGACACATTACAGCTTCTGCACAACTGTGATGAGTCAAGATTCCCAGATGACGCCAGCAAAGCGCCTACGCGTTACAGCTTCTGGACAACGAACCATAGACTGATTGTACCGACCAATCAGAAGCCTTGCGACCTAGGCAGAGGCTGTACGACGCCAGGAATACGAGCACGCAATTGGTGGATGCCTGGATAACCATTGAACTTCTTTTGTACACATTATTTAACCCTCCTGATTTCTTCCAATAAACTAACTGTTCCTCCGGAGACCTTTTCCTTGCGTCTCGGTTATGTGGGATACCGTCGGGTAAGTGTCAGTGTGATTCAATACTTTCATGGCACCCGTGATTCCTAATACGTGGTTTCGTAATCCACGATCTGTGGGTACTTCAACCATTACAGATAAGCGGTATGGAGTCACGCGATGGAGCTCCAACTATTGAACAACTGAACATTCATGCCAGTCCATCCGAGATCGAGGCCCCGGACAAACTACCGGACGATTCATTGGAGGGGTTGCTGTTAGGTCATCTGCTGCCCACTGAATTTCAGGCATACGAACGGGCCAAATTCAATTCTTTTGTTCATGCTAAGAATATCAATTGTCGCGATTTCATCCTCCAACTGAATAAGCAGGTATGACGTTGAAATTACGGTGATCGTCTGGAGGAACAATTGTGTGACCGTTTGGTGGCAGGTATAAACAACTTGACACTTCAACGGAAATTGCTAGAAAAGAAGGATCTAATATTCGCAGAGGCACGTAAGATCTATGAACAGCACGATGGTAATACAAGCAACTTCCAATGAATCGGTCATCGTATTTCAACAGCACAAACAGAAACCAATTCNNTCCAAGCTACAACATGACCTTTTCGGCAACGAGAAACCTATCAACCCGTGTATGTCGTGTGGAGCTTATCACCTGCGCTCCACTGGTTGATTCCGTAATGTCAAGTGCCACGCGTGGGGGAAAACTGGCCACATTCGGAGAGTTTGCAAACAGCCCCTCAGCAAACTCGCACAGCCATCAACCGAAAAGGACACAAGCCTTGTGCTTTCCCTACTAATCGGAAGTCAGTGTAGTATTTGTGGTAATTGTAGTATACACTGATCACGAGGTATGAATCACGAATTAGAAATCATGGATTAGCAATCACGGACGCAACGTAAGCACTGGATCACACTGGTACTTGCACGCAGTATCCAACGGAACTGAGATGCGAGGAGGAGGCCACAGGAATAGTAGTTCGTTTAAAGAAATCAGATAGAATAAATAATATGTACAAAACAAGTTCATTGTCATCCAAGCCTCTGCCAATTGCGTGCTAGTATTTCTGGTGTTGTTCAGCTTCCGTTTGGGCCGCGCGGTTTCTGATTGCTTGGTACAATCGACCTATGGTTTGCAGTCTAGAAACTGTGACACGTACGCGCTTTGCTGACGCCACCGGGGAAGCTTGATTGATCACAGTTGTTCGAAAACTGTAACGTGCGTCATCTCGTAGGCTAGGATCACCAAAATTAGCGTGCCCGATTCCCATACAAAAATGTGAAACTACAGTCTGGCGTGAAGCAGAAATTCCTTGTGGACACAGGAAGTATGGAATCTATAAGTTCTACTGAAGTGCTTCGATCGACCAGTCCCGAAGCCAAAATCCGTCCAACCTCTGTGCGAATCCTCGGTGTGACCGGACACAAACTGCCGTTGATGGGTGAGATTTCACTGATGATGCAGCCTACAGAAAACCGCTTTGTTCCCATACACTTCTTGATCGCCAAAAGCAGTCCAACTGTACTTGGTTTAGCCGCCATTCGTGTGTTGAACCATTCCGTGTCACTTCGTACCAGCATTGCGTTTAATGTGCACACGCATCTGTAGCGTTTAATCGGGAAGTGTTCCAGCAATTTTGGAGGCATGAACGTTCAGCCGGCCAAATTGGAAGTTGACGGTGAGCCGATTTTCATGAAGCGGCGTGTAATCCCATATGATCAACGTGAAGGTGTATTGAAGGCCATCGAGAAAATGGAGCGATAGTATCATCACTGGTATCACGTCAAGCGAGTGGGCAACACCATTTGTGGTAGCAATCGAAAGCGACGGTAGAACACCACGAATTTGCGGTGACTATCGGTTGATTCTGAACCCTCGGTTGAGAAAGTGTGCCGCCACCACCTTCGAACCGAAAGATTTCATGAAAGCATTCCATGACAGCACGTGTTTTTCAAAAATTGACTTGGCAGACGCATATCTTCATATTCCTGTCGTTCCGGCATGCCGACAATTCAGTACCACCAACACGCCGCGGGGACTGTATCAATACAACTTCTTGCTGTTCGGTCTACATACTTCATTGGGCATATTCCAGGCGGCTATTGACGAAGTCATTCGTGGACTCGACGGTGTGTTAGCATATCAGGACGATGTTATTCTGTTTGGAACAACGAAAGCCAAGCACGACAACAGACTCCCCAAATTAGTGGATCGTTTCGCTCAAAAGAAAATGTCGATTCGGGCCTTCAAATGCATGTTCAGCTATTCGGAATTGGAATTTTTTGGTTTCACAGTTGACTCAAAAGGCTACCTTCCTGATCCTGGTCGCTTTCGTCCCTTGACTGAACTGGAATCACCGAAAGACCAACACTAACTGAGGTCCATCATGGGATGCCTCCAGTACTATTCATGTTTCATTCCGAAATTCGCTACGAAAGCTCAAACTCTGTTCGCTGCTCAGTAGACCGCAGGATGGAAATGGACGGCCAAGTGTATGCTCCAAATCATTCAGATGATAACAAAACGACCAGTACTTGCCTCGTTTTTTTCGACGAAACACCCAACGTTGATTACAGATGCATCAGATGTTGGCATTGGTGCCGTACTTGAACAGAACGGATGTCTCATTGTCTGCATCTCTCGCTTATTGAACACGGCAGAACGAGGATATTCGCAGGTGCAGATAGAAGCGTTGGCCGTATATTTGGCTGTCCAACACCTGTACAAATACCTGTTTGCACTACATTTCACCATCGTGACCAATTACCAAGCGCTGCAATACCTGTTCAGTTCATATAGGTCGATTTCCAAACCGACAGCGGTGATGATTCAGCGATGGAACATTGCAGTGGCTGCCTATGACTACGACATAGTGCACCATCCGGGCTACACGATTCCTCAAGCCGATTTTCTCTCCCAATGGTTCATATTCTCGGCAGCCCAGAGGTGCCATTTCATTGCGCCAGCAGCCCCGGTATCGCGAGAGGAGTTGCGCAAATTCGCCAAGCGATACTATACAGACATCATAACAGCCCTATCGAAAGGTTGG
>UZAN01039801.1:67402-80818 GCA_900618425.1 Echinostoma caproni | reverse complement strand
TTCCAGCGATTGCCAAGGAGGAGAAGACGGAAGCTGACTTCAAGCGGCTTCTGGATGAGCAACTCAAGGGGTTACAGAGGGATGATCATATGTGAACTAATCTTCGACCCAGTGGCGACGGGGCTTGCATGAGTACCCTGCCCTCTGCCCTCTGCCCTCAAAACTGAAGACTGATTGATTGATCCTAACGACTGTTCAGGGTTCGGAGAAGGGTACTGATGTAGAACTGATTTTGTTCGTTGATCCAGAACCTGGAGAGTGTGGTGTTTTTATTTCGCCAGTCGGCTGTCGATATTTTGCATGTCCATTGCTTGGGTCTCCTGAGAGATTTTGACGAAGGAGGGGAAAATCTGAAAGGGCTGGCAAGAATAGATGCACACCAAGTGTCATAACAACAATTAAAATAGCCACACACTTGATTTCCATCGTGACTTAATATACCACAATCGTCTGGTGGATCAAAGACGGTGGGATAGCAATCGTTTCAACCAGTGAAAAAAGATTTTCAATCTCGCATTTCTTCCTGGTTAGATGTAGTCTTGATAATACTAATAATAATGATCGATGTGCGTTAGCGGTGCCTTTTTGTGAATAGAGAAAAATATCCTTTCATTAAAGAACATCCAGTCCAATAAGGCTGCTTTGGCTGACGACATCTTATAAACTTTGCCTATGATCATCCTTCTTGAATCCCTTCTAATATTAACAATATTTTACGCCGGTGAAAAATTCATTTGGAAGCTTGATTTCTTGTTATTCATCTCGAACTATTCGTTGACGTTTCAAAAACAACAGATATCATATTCAAGTCCATTTGTTGCTTTAATCAAAGCGTAGGGAGAAAATTACTCATGCATTTCTCTAAATGTGTCTGCTCACTGCACGAAAAATGTTTACCTGTTTGGGCAAATAAGCCAGAATCACTCTCAAGAAGTACAGTTACATTAAAAAGTTATATATATATATATATATATATATATATATATATATAGATAGATAGATAGATAGATAGATAGATAGATAGATAGATAGATAGATAGATAGATGCAATTGCACCGCGACCCCTGAAATCAGTAGCCGTGTCTTTGTAAGTAACCAAGTAGGTAAGTAAGTAAGAGTTCAGGCGGAAGGAATAGGTTGCAAGAAATACTAAGCGCGATTACGTCTTTCACTCAGATTTTTTCTGGAATTCTAAAGATACCACCTACATTGTTTTTGATACAAATGAAGATTAAATAGAAGTTCGCATTCTGCACCAAAGGCGAGCTTTGTATTGTGTCCGATGGTTCTTTTTAAATGCATTCGCAATGTATTGCTGTGTGTGTAATTCGACCGGGTCAGATTTTGGGTTGATAACTGTCGGTGAAACTTCTCTATGTGCACCAACTCGCACGAACATAGAATTGACATCATTTGTCGCTGTTTACACAACTCAGGACAACTGCAACTGATAAATAACCGGTTCACTAGTCCACGAAAAGGGATAATTTCAGCAGGAAAATCAGTGGCTGTATAGAGTTCATAATGAACGACGCGAATGCAGGCGAGACGCATAGCACAGCAGATCGAACTGCGTTTCGTATCACCAGATGGGCACTAGAAATATTAACTCTACTGAGCTGCACCACTGCTCCCACCCACTACACCATCCACAGATCATCGTGTAGCTAATTAGCCACCGCGTGGGTACCATCCACTTGGGACCAAAGCCGGCTCGAAATTCCGAGAATACTGTACACTATAGTCAACTTGAAAGGCACTAGTCGAATTTATTGTGTAGCTGATCGTTTTCCGTTCGGTTCATTCATCTACCATCGACCATTGTGCTACCCCATTCCCGGTGGTATGCNGGTATGCCTAGCCGTAAACTTGTCGCATGACTAACATGTATGTGCATGAGTAATACGAAGAAACATTGTTTTTGATGAATAAGGGTAGCAAAAAGGTTGACAGTTGAACTGACTTCGGAAAGAACTACTCACATGTGATACCCCTGTTCACACGCTCAACTATTCTCTCTCTCTCTCTCTCGCGCGCGCGCGCTCTTTCTCACACACAAATGCGCATATTGTGTTGTCAAACACCCACGGCTCTTCTGAGATAGATGTCCAGTGGTTCCGAAAGGTCTGAAAAGCACCAATCACGCAGTTGATTTGGGCGTTGACTGCGAACAAAGGACTGATGATTTACAAAGCACTTAAAACGAACTGTATTCTGGGAAACTCAATACCCACAGACCATCACATCATGCAGTCATCTTATTCTGTCTGACTCCACAAAAGGCCCCGACAGTCGTGTGCTTACGCGTTCCTGTGCTTATAAAAAGAAAAGCGCTGTACAAAGAATTCTGCGATAATCCCGATGAGTTTATTGGAAGAACAACAATGTGGCCAACAAGCTTGACTTCAGTACTTCATTCACCGGCCAACAACAACACATTATCTAGCTCAGGGTGCAACACAGAAAGATAGGAAATCAGCTGGGCCAGTGTCTACCAGTTGACTTGTTCCTGTGCTGCACACTGCTTTGGTCACAGCACCAGGTGCCTGGTGGATAGAATGAAAGCATACCATTCAACTTGACTCGGATGAACATCGATTCGGAAAGATGCTACTAGCACCTGACCGAAACGAATAGCACTGGTGATCTGCAAGGGTAATTTCGTCCAATACTTTCAATCGTTGAGGTCCGGTCAAAGAATGTCAAAGCAACAGGAGCGATAGCAATTGGAACACACAACCCTCTTCTTTTTGTCCTCTTTTGCCCCGCCCCGCCCCGCCCAGCCCAGCCCCATTTGAAAATTCACACACCGAAAATTATTATCACCAATTATGTGGTTAGTGTTTGAACATCCTAGTCCAACCTCCTCATTCTCCGATTCTAAGCACACTAAATCTTTTTAAATCGCTTGCATTGTTTCTAGTGTGATCCGCATATTAGGCCCCCAAAGCAAGTTTATTCCCAGCAAAGTTGGTCTTCCAAATGAGTCTTTCTTTGTCTTCTGAGACAGTCCAAACTCTTTCTTTGTTCCTATCGCAGCTAAGCCCCAGCCTGGTTGGATGATACTTCTCGCTTCTGCCTGTTCTGCCATGCATTATTGGTGGGGGCATTTCTGACACACAGCGAGAACCTGTGTGCCTGTCTGTGTATGCGGTTAGCTGTGGTGCACACAGACACAAATACAGACGCACCATTTCTGGGATTTCCGTGTTTGACTGGGTCACATGGCTTTGTCAAACAGTTGCTTTGTCACTTCTGCATCTGCATGTGCGTCCGTTTGTGTGTGTGTACGTGCGTGTTACTGTCCTGTACATTCGTTTGGCTGGTGGTTGTATGGTCTCGGCCTCACCTAGCATGCCATAGCTTTGTAAACAAGGCGCGCTTGGCCTGACCAGGTCATCAACAGGGGCGCGCCTCTTGTCCTGGGCCCGCACATTGGGTGGACTGGTCGATACCACGCCCAACTATGGATTTGGCCTCCCGGTCGCCTGTCGGACGCCCTACCTGCCCGGCTGTTGACTAGACCGGGTGATATATAGAAGCTGACGCACCACCGCGAACGAACAATGTGCTGTGCTACAGCGACGTCAGCTTGTTTTTTTAGTTATCCGCGAAACCATAGGTGAACCGGCAATAAGAGCGTGTGGGTTACCGACGCAAATGAAGGCTCCAGCAGGAAGAGTTTGACGTCCTGGATGTAATCAATTTCCAAGATCTACCTGTACTCCCCGAACCAACCGATTCGACTTGAAGCACAATAGAGCACAATAGAGAGAACACAAACTGATGAACAGGCTCGGGTAATGGTGACTATCACAGTGGCCTAACAAATGATCGAACTCACTAATTAAGCCAGACTGCGTGGATGTTCTCAGCTCGGCATGCTCACGCTTCAATAAAGCTGAAATCACAATGAAATTGAAGATGAAACAGTACACATTGATGGTTGAGTTAGCTACCGTGTCGATCGTCCATTTATTTTTTTCCACAAGAGGTGGTAGTGTGATCACATATGTTCAAAATCGATGGTTTCAGTCGACCAAAAATGTATTTTTCTACTCAATACTCCACATAAATGTATTTCTACTGAAATGTAAGCCCAAACGTTTAAGTTTCTATTAATCACTTATTCTTGTGAATGTGTACTTTGCTCTATCATGTATATCCGAAGTTTTCAATGAATTTAATGACACTCCTAACACTTGATTGATTGGATATATAGGTACGTCAATTTGTCTCATTTGTGACCATTATAAAAATTCTGATACCCATTTCCAATTTACTTAAGATTTCAAACCGATGCCCATTTTTCCGTCAGATGATATGGTACATAGCTGGATTACGCTTTGGTCTAATTTGTGTGGAATGCCGCTCCCCTGTTAGGGATGTTTGATTATTCGATGTTAACAATTTCCCTTACCATTTGTAGTAGAACTAACCATCGTCTCTTCACTCGAAATCGTGATCACAAGCGTCAAATAAGACAGTGTTCTGCAGTGAACCTCATAAAAATAAGAGAATTGATTGGTCATTGCTGCTATGATTCCACAAGGCGGTGCCTGATCGAGGACATTTGTTTCTTATGAATAACGGTCAGAGTATCGGTAAATTGGTATTCACACAACAAAATATCTCATTTGGAACGAGTCTGCAAAATTCCCACTCGCACACAGGATAGTTGATGCAACGGTCCACTATTGGATGTGCATTCTTGTAGTTACCATACTGAACAGCAGCAATTTGCTCCAGCAAATCTCATTCAATTTTGACTGTTGAAAGAATCCGCCAATCGCATCTTTTTGTGATTAGTGTCTCATAACACTGCGACATTGTTGCGTTTTCTGATTTTAACCCCCCTGTGCTCTGTGACCATTCAAGAAGTAGCCCAAACTTTTGTCACGATATTTGTTATGCTTTAGGGTCCATTTATATCCGCTGCAATCGTTCTCCTTCTGACACCTTAAACAACTTCATCGTAAAGAGCGCGGGCACATTCGGAATGTTTAAGCACACACAGGTGAGCATCATTTATAAACCCATCAAGGGCTAAATTCGCTGGCTCAACATCAAACACGCTTATACTAGGAACGACAACATAGGAAGTAGTGAACCCTGGCAGACCGTCATGTGAAGTTCCGACATCAGAATCTTATACTGCTCAACTACTGTGGATATAGAGGCTCTGAATCAGAGCTCCGTCATCACCTACCCGGTAGCCAGCATTGCATCTGCTGAAATTTATCAGAAATTGACCCGGCTAAGGCCTTGCAATCAGAGTGGCTCTGATGGAGTTTCGCTTGATGTCATCAGGGAATGTGTTGCCTCCCTTTAGCATGTACTGTGTGAACTTGTCAACCATTATATTCCACTGCAAAGTATTGTTAACTGCTGGAGAGTAGCCTCAGCCACCCCAGTAAAAAAGAAGGGCTTTTCACAATTTCGTCCCACTGCCCGCACCTCAGTTGTTTCGAGTGTGTTTGGAAGCCTCCTGCCTAAAAACTTATCCGCACAGTTCAATGTTGGTGACCTACACCAGTTTGCATACACCCATTCCTGAGGTATCCTGGATGCGCTTGCTTCTTTCTTCCACTTTATTTTATCCACGTTTGATAAGAAAATCAAGGTTGTCCGTATGTGTATTCTGGACAACTGTGATGTCTTCAATACGATTGATACGCAAATATTCCTCAGTAGGCGTTCAACCTTCAACGATAGAACTCTTGTACATCCATTTGACCAGCCGTCAGCAGCTTACACGTCACAAAAGCCGCACATCTTCGCTGCTTCCCTCCTAATAAGTCGTACTGCAAGGCGTTAATTCATCCCCCTTTCTACTTCCCACTTACATCGTTTTGATGAATGCGAGTAATTATTCACTTCTTACTAAGTAGGCGAACGAGTTATTATTGGGATCACCTTAACCTAAACAATCATCTCACACTACTTTACAAGATGACATGATGGAAATTGTGGCGTGGTCTCGATAAAGAAACTTCCGAAGAAACCGTTCAAAATGTTATGATGTAATCTTTTTTCTCTTGAAAGGTCGCAATTATGATGAACTGTCAAATGCCAATTCCCCTTTATTCAACTTAAATGCTCAGATGGATAGACAACCATTTGTCATATACCTTGGTGTTATTTTCAACCATAACATCACTTGTCTGGTCATGTGATTAACATGCTCCTGATGATCAGAAGGCTTATGTTTCATGTTTTACACCGTAAATCAATTTCTATTCAAAATTATCTCATAAGGCGTTTTTTGCTTGCTTGCGTTTTGCCCCAACTGGCTTTATGGGCCTCCTTTTGTTTTCTCCGGTCTTCTTATATTGTGATCCCTCAATTTTCTATCGGGAAAATCCGGTAAAGCATGTAGTAACACACCACTTCAAGGTATGTAAAACATTCTCCCAGATTATTTCATCTGATTTCTCCCATCCCTTGTATCATGCTCTTATTCATTCACTCTTTCGGGTTATAAACGAATGTTGCGCGTAGTGAGGCCTGTTCTGTTTTCCCTTATCTCGTTAAGTTTCTCACAACCTATGAACTCGTTGCAGGTAATCTGCACAAGATTTTAATCTTAACTGACAGTAAATACCATGGTATGCCATTGGTTTTCTGTTGTTGTTGTTTATTTATTTGTAAATTACTGTACTGTATTTCACTTTTTTGGGCACATGGTGGTTGTGTTTGCTGACTGTTCACCTGTCGGGTTGCATAAAGCTATTCCTTGAGTTGACTTGACTGAACTATGTAGTTTCGAGAATTAGAACGGGTGAGAAACTTGCGCTTTCGATCTTAAAGTATCAGTTTCTGGATCTCATGTGATATTCCCTATGCTGCATAAAGCATAAATCCGCGGGAATACACGGGGATTAGTTCCGAATTACCATATAGGCAAAAAAGATACTGATAGAAAGGAGTTTCCTGTCCGAACTGCTACTATTATAATTTGTGTTCGAGAATCCGATACTACTGAAATCGATTCAAGACGATACTTAGGTGAGGCCCATACTAAATCACTAGCGGGTCGTTCTTCACCAGTATTTGAAATTCATTGATCAAACAAATTCACGTGATCATCACCACTCAACTCAAATATTTTAGTCGACAAATTCGTGGAACAGTAACAGAACATTCTAGGAATTGATGAACTTGCATTGATCGTGTCGGTTCTCATCAATCAAAGCATAAACTTCACGATCAGAAGATGGAATCGCCTTCTGCTAAATATTTAGTGCGCATGCTTATATGCTCACTTTCACTCCCGTTTCCGCCTATCCAACATACTCGGAAATCGTTGGGGAGATTTTGTTATTCTTTCACGCCAAGCTCATTCGTAGCTGAAGTCCAGCTCACTCAAAGTCGGTTTCAGCTGGAACTTAGCACATCAAGCAGTAGAATACGGTTTGCTGAAGTTCTATACATCGGATAAGCACCATACCGTGTAGCGTTGACGTGTAGCAAGCGACTAAACCCAGATGACCCAAGTGATGGCCGCGGTGGATTCACAAGCAGTTGTTGTCGGGTTCGAATCCCATTAATTTTGAGGATATCTATGGACAGTGCTTCCTTCCTGTTCAGCCCATGAACTTCTCCTCACTGCAAAGTAAAGCAGAAACGTTATGGCCCTTGGAAAATTATATTCGTAACCGGCTATCATAAGGACCTTGTTAGATGATTCCCTATCCCCAAAAGTACAAACATCTTTGGGGTCAGAATCACAATTTTGGCTGATAACAAATTTCGACGCATTCATAAGTAAGATGTACAAGTAGTATTTGAATGACTAGACAAAAGATTCCTGAAAGCATACGCTCAGTTTCATGATGATTGTGGCTTATTAGTTATTCATATCGGTAACTTCTCACTTAGTGATTTATATACTTGAACCTCGATTGTATAATTATTTAAAAAAATTATAATCACCTAATTCGGGATTTGCATCGCGGAGACCATATTCTTAAACAGAACATGCTATACCTGGATGTAATATGTATACATATATATCTACATATAAATATAAAGCTGAGTGCACGTATCATTGCATTTGTTTTCCGTATCGTATTGCATCTGTATTGTTTTCAACAGTCTGACGACGTCTGACCGAGGCTGACCTGTTTCGCTGAATGATATAAACAAATGAAAATTTACTCCACAAAATTCATCCGTAAACAATACATATTTATGTACGTTTCTAGGTACGAAAAGTAATGCCATAGAAATGATTGACTGCGTTGTTAAATTCGTTGGAAATAATAGTGGATAATGTTCAGTTCGAATATTATGATAACAATTTCTCATAAAAGGCCCTGTGTGGTTTGAGTGATCAGTCAATCAAATAATATTTATGACCACATTCTCTTAGTTGATAAGTAATGCAGCCATATCAGCTTCAGTTTACTTCATTGAAATTTGGCGTCTTGCACAAGAACACGTGGAAATTTCTATAGAAGAAGCGTTTTAGTATAATACGATAAAGCCAATGATTCCTGCATCTGTATACCTGTTTGTTTGGAACTGGAATCAATGGCCAGTAAGCACACAGCCTGATCGATTCTGTATTTTTGCGGAACCAAAAGAGCTCCATATTGGTTTTGTGAAAATATTCTCGAGTGAATGATCGTTAGAGCACAGCTTGTGTTCTGCGTTTCATTCGTTGGCTAAATACAGTGCATTTTATGGTGGACTAAACACGGAGTATGGTGAGGCATATAAATGAAAACAGATGAACTGTTTAGAATGGGATGACGCAATTGATGCAGTTGGTAAGCAGGGTACTGGTATGCGTGACTAGTTACGGGACTCGGAATGAAATATAATGAATCCATTTCACTTGGAATTACACAAGCCTCATTTAGTTGTTGATTCTGCTGTACAGAGACAATTTCTCTTGCACACAAACAAAATAAGTTACAAATTACTTCTGAATAGAAATGAAATAGCCCAATCAGCTAGAATATCACAAATAAGACCAGTTCAGAAGGTACGTGATGATGCAATTAAAGGTATGGTGCGGGAATAAAAGATCCATTGGGCGACTCATTCGATCCCTTCTCTTTATAGGCTGCTTCCTCCTGGGTTGTTGCGGGGCTCGAGTGTCAACGTATGGGGAAATGGATTGACACCAAGTCCAGAAAGAAAGAGTCCGATTATCCCATGCCAGTCGATGCTACATATGCGATCCACTGAACTCGGGAAATTACGGCATTTTGCATTCCGAAAGTGATTTATGGTGGTGGGGTATAGCGGAGGCGAGTGGGGAGTCAAAACCAAAATTATTGGAATTCATAAAAGTAGATTCAAATTGGTGAAAAGTCTGCAAGTTTTTTTCAACAAATGTTTTTTGGTATGCTATTGATTAAAAAAAACACTGAGAAGTAAGCAGGGATTTACTGCTTCTTGGTGTAGATCAAAATGGGACCGACCTAAGAAGACATTCAGTTTCAGTGACTGTTGAGCGGTAAACAGACAATAAAAAACCGTTGTGCATTAAGAAGCATCATACGGTGAATTTCCTCATCTACTGAGCAAACAAAGCGTGAAGTGATAAGCTTACAAGCACTGAACGGTTGTTTCAACCTGGCTAGGTTTCATCAACAGTGTGAACCCATCAACCAAATCGGAGCTTGAATCACAGATCTCACAGGATGAATGCTAAAATATTGCCCACTTTAGAACCGAGTAGCTGATCAGATTGTACTATGAGCACGAACCCACGAGCGTTCGATGCGTGTGGCTTTTCAGATCTACGGTAATGTCCAAATCAGGGATTACTGTCGCACAGCCACTCTGCATCCACCGAGGAGTGAACCAAGAGGAAGAAACACAACGCGGACACTGGACCAACAAGTAGCTATTTAATAAACTGAAGGGAATAATTAAGTCACGTTGAGCTTCCCAGTACTTATTCCGTGATTGTTATCTGATTGCCGGTTCACTGTCGAACTGGTGACCGTTGAATCATTCGAGGAGGGGGTGGGGGTGGTGATCCACATACATCTATTGTGTATTGTGAATAAGGTTTGCGAGTGCTGAAGCTTACAGTTCAATTAAAAACACTATACATACCAGTAGCCATAGGGAACATATTCAACGGTGAAAATTGTTTACAGACAGAATACGAAAATTTCATTTCAAAGTTGAATTCTATATATATATATAGACAACAAAGAGTGAACTGAAAAGCTAGGAAGTACTGGACAGCTGTTTTGACCTGGTTGGGTTTCATCATCAGTGCGAATCCAACGACCCCAATAGGGATAGAACCCGGGACCTCACGGGTACCTTTTATTCCACGCCTCATTGGCTATATACACGACGAATTCATCTTTGAAAGTGAATCAAATCCTCCGTTACTCACATAAAAGAAATAGTCAGGCTGTGAGTGTCTTAAGCCAAGGCATAACCCGGAGGCTAGTGGTGAGATGAGGAGGGTTTGTAGCCCGAAACAAGCTCGCAAAGATGGGTTGTGAGCAAACCGTTGCGGATCATTGGGAATTTTCATGGACTACTGAAGGCGTTTGAGGATGATCTTTTCAGTCAACTTTAGAGCTGAAGATGTTAACGCTATAAGACGAAAACGTTCGGAGAGGATGGAATAGTTGTAGGCTTCGAAGATTTGTATGATTGTGACTGGCCTCCAACCGTCTGGGAGGTGTGAAGTGATCGATTTACAACGGAGATGCTAGCTAGGGAAGCAGCACCAAATTTGAAGAGTGCCGGAGATGAACCATCTGGGCTTGCAGTAGAAGATGAAGTACAGCTCTTTAAAAGTTTTAAAACATCACAATTTGAACATAGTTCCACATTACAAACATTGTGTGATGAGTAGGCAGGAACGATGACCGATGACTGGCGCAAGAATATGACATTTAAATAATCAACGTCCACACTCGGCTTCATCCCTTACTTTTCTCCTTCCACAGAGAATTCTGATACCTACAGGTGTTTGCTGTTTCCAGTCTTCAAAATTTGATGAGAGAATGATGCGTTTAATCTTTTTACTTCGGATTTGATAAGTTTGGAAAAAGGCCTGACAGCTGACGCAATGTGAGACTTCTATGCACGTTCCTTTTGCCATCGCTGCGACTTAAGTCGTGTTGAGTTTAACTTTCTGTCGGACACATATACACTTTTAACAGGGCCGCAGTAATTATAAATGACATTGCTTATTTGGGTGAAAAGAGGGACACGCGTTAATAGAGAAACAGATGATGAAAGTCATAAAGAAGCCTGTCTGAGAGAATAATTGAAAGGAGGAAAACTTGTGAGTGAGACGTTGCGAAAGTGAAATCTGATTTGGTCAGATGGAGAGAAAGATTTGTATGCACTGTGTGAATAAACTTTAGGCCGAACTAAGAGCAAACAGTGGTTGCTGGAAAAAATTGTACTCTTTATGCTGAAGATAAAAGGGTTATATAGTTAGTGATTACTCTGCTCAGCATAGAATTACCTCTTGTGGGAGAGTGACCAAGATCTGTCATGTCTAGTAATAAAAGAGGATAAGTAGTAGTAGGTTTAAGGTTGCCAATAATGATGTGTAAGTTAACATCTAAAAGTGGGGCATAAAAGGTCTGCAAAACGCTTGACAGTTCATCATGATGTAGATAGTCATGTGAATGAGGCATTATTATCTCAACATGAATCCAGCTACACATCTGAAAGTGTATGACGCAGTTGACAATCCTTATAGACAGGTTTGTTTTGTAAACTTTCATGTATACCCCAATTGTGGGTTTGTATAATTTGCTTTAGAATCAATCAGCTTCCCAGATATTTCAGTAATAACTGTTACATTTTTAGTATTTAACTGGGACACGAATGACTTATTCTATACTATACTATAGGCTATACTTTTGAGTCTATGTGAAAACAAATCCCTGAGGAGAACTGTATGAGGTTAAGAAAAATCATGAAATGCTGTTTGATATTGTCTGTTGAAGATGTGTTGTGAAATAATTCGAATGAAAGGTTAATGGGAAGTGACTTCGATGTTTCCTAGCCTGGCCACGGAACGTCTGCGAACAACAACACTTCCGGATTGGAGAACATCGACATCCGTATCCCGAGCTACAATCATTCCACATTATTGCCAACAGTCAACAGGTGACCTTAATTGTTGTGANAACCCTTGTGTTCGATCTTTCATCACACAAATGCGACGCAGTGGTATATTTTGATGCACGAGACCATCGATGTGGCATTTCATTGATGAGCAAATCAGACGAATAAATCAGGCGCTGAATGTTATCTCTGTCCATAATCTAACTGTTCCGTTTAGAATGTTACAAAAATACCTCCGGTAATATATAAATTATTACAATGAATTTTATTCAACTGTTACTCTTGATCGCTTACCAAATCGGGCAGTGATTGGTGCCATCTAATTGAATAGATCTCCAAAACGCGGGCACATTACCTTTCTTTCGACACAACTTTAGTTTAATACTATAATTATATTTATAACAATAATTATTATTAATATGCTTCAATTTAGAGAATATGTGGTAGTAGAAGTAATTGTCAGGGAGGGCGAAGCAACCAACAAAAGGATTGTCATACGGTGCACCGAAATGAGGAAAGGTAGGCTTTGGTATTGGGGTTTTGAACGCATTTGCCCTGTGGGTGATAAGTTGCTGACCTTAGCGTCTTGACCACCGACAAATTAGTCATCTGAAACGGTGTGTTGTGATGAGTCCATCTCTTTTTGACCAAATTTGCAAACGGTTAAATTTATCCCGTGCATGAAATGCGCCAAATCGACGACCAAAAACGTTTCCACCAATCTGCAACCCGGTCACACACTCAAACAGAGAGAGAGAGAAAGAGAGCGACTCGCATGCTGATTCTACGTGGCCTGGTCGAAACCTTCGGTTGGATTAGACACAGTTAGATTTTCTATGTCTCACACTGGCTTATGACTCATCCGCTGACATCAAACAGTCAACACACTTCCTACCCTTCCTATCCCGTGGCCATTAATCGGAATGGCTATGCGAGCCGCCTGAACCGCCGACAAGTCGCCGCTGATGCACTCGTTTAGGGATACACATGATATAGCCTTCTGGCTGCAATACGGTCTGATTGGACAGTCGTATTTATCAGTGATCACTCCGCCTTGGCGAAGTTCAGTTGTGTCCATTATCGATCGGTCCCCACTCAGCACAGATAAATGGGAAATTGCAACACCTAAACCGGTGCATATACATTACAGGCATGCATAATTACACAACTTCACGATATGAATACCCATAATATTCCAAGCGGTTCTTTCTCTTCTTTCCTCTGTATCTCCAAGTAAAACAGTAGTTGGTTTCGAGCTTGTCAAAGAGATCGTTCAATATTACCCCATTCAGGTGGTATACTAAGTTCAAAGACTGATAAGAACGAGTTCGAATTTAAGGGTGC
>UZAN01039801.1:46694-66649 GCA_900618425.1 Echinostoma caproni | reverse complement strand
GCGCGGAAGGAGAAACCAATTTTGCGCGCAGCGCGGGAAACAAGTAGATAAATGTAAGGTGACCATGAAAGAGAAAAAGATAAAGAAAGACCCAATAGGTTGCATGATTTTGTGGAACGGAGAGTGTTCGGGTTGAAATTCAAGGAAGGGGAGAAATATATATGTGTTTAAGAAAAATGGACATGAGGGAAGTTTTATTGGCATTGAACAGAATACAATACAGCCCCAAGCAGAGATCAGGCCCAGATCAGAATTTAAGGAGAAGGGGTCGTCACTAATGCTGGAGTTAGCGATGCGCGAAGAGGAATATGACAGAGAAGAGTGTATAGGATGAATAGGATTTGAAGTTGAAAAAAGAAGGTCATCAATAAACATCAGAAAAAGGGAAGGGGGAAGTACAGTCCTTTTGGGGAACACCAGCATTCACAGACACGGAACGAAACACGATCAAAGAGAGAGTACCCGAGAGAGTATCTATTGCTTTATTCGGTGACAAGGCGCCGCCGAATGAAGACTCACTGAACCGTTCAGCAACTGAGGTTACTCGCTATGGTTGTTACAAGACTGGCAGGAACCTGTTCCAGCAATTTGTTGTGTAATGACACCCCGGAAGTAGTCAAAAGCTTTGTCTACCTCGAGAGTTGCATAACGGCTGGCGGAAGTGTGAGCGGGGAGATCACTCAACGGTTGATCCAAGTTAGGTAATTGTTTGCTAATCTGCAGTATCTCTGGTGCCGGCGCGACATATTCTTTTTACTGGAAGCGGCGTGTGTATTGCTCAACGGTACACATCGTGTTGCTCTATGGTTGCGAAACCTGGCCTCTCCGAGTAGATCATGTTGCACAACTATCCATCCTCGACAGCCGTTGTCTGCGCAACATCGCTCGAGTTTGGTGGGAGCAGCACGTGAATAAAGATGAGGTCAAACGACGTGTGTTATGATCAGATAGTCTTCCAATGAGCAAAATAATTTCAATGTATCGTCTTAGGTGGCTGGGGTACGTCCTACTAATACCTGAACAACGTCTACCATACGGTGCACTATTTGCAGGTATCGGTCCTGGCTGGAAGAAACAGCGAGGTGGGCAGGCTATGACGTGGTGTAGAGGGTTAAAGAGATTGTGCACGGATCTGGCTTCCGTTGGGGTTTCCCAGCTCCCCGTATGGGGCCCCAAAGATTCAGATTGTCTTTCGCTGGAGACACTGCGGGTTAGGATATCGCACCGACGTCAGTGGCGTGGATGCATCCTTTCTTGTGCGAGACACTAAAAATAAACAAAATAACTAAAAATGGAGTGCAGTAAACAAGCAAAAAATTGTAATTCAGAATAGTGACTGCTGTTTGCTTTTTCCATTTCTTTTTCTGTATTTTGTGTTACACCCATTAATAATTTGGCGCATTATACATATGTAAAGATAGGTGTTAAATATACATATGTACTGTTCCCCAGTATTTTTCCCGGTCTAAAGGAGAAAGACGTTATTCTCTTTTCCAGATCTCTTAAACTTTTTCCCCGTTACAGTGGAACTTCCAAGACCATTTTGGTTGATTTCAGCTTGTGCAAGCATTTTGATTTATGTGATAGACTTATCAGCTGTGTGCTGTGAAATGAACACTGCCTGCATTCTCATTTCAATAAATCACCGTCTCGTCCATTCCCAATTTAAGATTCTTCGTGCACGTGCTACCACATACCAAAGCAGTATCAGCCTTGTTTTGTTTGTATATTAGTAAACCGAGAAACTGCCATTACGGACTCGGAAAATCACCTGTCACATTAGCTTTTTATCACATCCTTCTTTCATTTAGTAAAATTTTATTTTTTTTCAATGCTTAGAGTTTTCTGTACTGTAATTTGTCGAAAGTGCTGAAAATTCACCATACTGGGTGCAGAACGCTTAACTTGACTTAACTTGACTTGACCTGAACAAGTCATGTACAAGCCCATTGGATCGCCAGGAGTGGTGCTCGCAATTCGGATGGCATAAAGTCATACAATTCAAGGACCGATGTTCGTGAACAGTATTCAGTTGACCTTCAGTCCCATTCGGTACAATCAACTTTGTCTCTGGTGTTGGTTGAACTTCTGTGACACAGGGAGGAATTTTTATTGTAGCCTCAACAACCCTGGAACAGAAATGGAGTTCCAGTGGTTTCAAAACTTGAATTAGTGAGAGTGTTGAACAGCTGAGGTCCAGGCGCACATTGGTCACCCTACTAATTAGTAGATCACACTTGACTGTGTGAAGGCTAGAGGTCCACTCTCGAACAAACAGCTGAGCAATGTTAGGGAGGCCGCTCGAAAAGAATTTCCTCGAAACTTCATGAACTCTTCATGATAGAGAAAGTGATGCTAGGTAAAATGAAAGTTCATATAATGTAAACTAAACATGGTTCAGCTAATGAAAACCAACCACCTGAATAAATAGCATTTCAAACTTTACCAGAAACCTCGAAACTTTGTGATATCCATGAGCTTATTCAGCCTATTTAGTCATCAGATCCCCAAATTTTCATGTATTATTTGCAGCTGAAATACTGATTCATCACTTCGCACGGTAACGCGATATTAGGTTCCATGTAAGTGACACCGATGTATCGCCATCTTGAGACCCAACTCTAAATGAAAATAGACTTTCTCAGAAATTCTTTCCCATCCTTCATACCCTCAGGTCACAATTGTTCCCTATCCACCCAAGTTCAAGTTATGAAACCGGATGAACCCCATTTCTGTTTCAGATTTGACAAGGACACAAAAAGAGTCCTCTTCAGAGATGGAAATACCCTCCGTTACGATCTACCCCACTGTCACGGAAGGTCAATCACCACCAGAGAACAGTGGCGTGTACCGAGTGGGAATGATGGTCCATTGAGTACCGTTCACAAACACCCGGTCATCGGATTGCGTCCCTCTGTACTTTGGCAATTTCGATCCCAGTTCTGGGCGTTTAGATTTAGTTATGTGTGATTTGTTCTGGTGGAGTGCGGCTCTCTTTTTACCAACAGTGTACATCTATGAACCTTCGTATTTGCATCTGCTATCAAATCTTACTTGGCCCAGTTAATCTGTCACTTCAAACCCGTTTATAGTGAACGGACAACCCAGTTAGAGTAACTTTCATCACCCGGCTCTAAAGCCTTGTAAACAGTTCACTGTTTTGTCGCTTCAGTTTTGTGGCTATTGTTGAATAGTCACCTCTGGATGAACGGGAGTAGTTACTTGCCTCGATTCCCGATAGAAACACAATACCACAAACACAAGGGAACCGCAGCATATGACTAATGAATTGCGCCATACTCTGACTCACATTACATTAACTATCGTTCTCCTGTGGTGTACAAGATTTTCAAACTTTCTAATTGATTATTTTTCTGTACGATTGTATTCGACTTTCATGCCTCCGTATGTTTTTCACACCATAAGAGGTCAAAAGGTCTTTGGCTCAAAAGTATCTCTTGCAAACAAATGGCGCACAGTTATTAGACAATACATTTACACTGATTTCTTTCACCACTGTTGCAGAGTGGTTTCATCTGATTTGAATTTTTCCGGGGTCATGAAAATAAATATTGAGGTCATTCGTGCATTTTTTTCAAACTCTATCTCTGTTCACTTGACAGTCCTCTCTCTATGTAAACCGGATTTGTGTACATTTTATCGAATGTTTTTATTTATTTCGGTCAATCATTTTGTGTTGTGATTTGGTGATGATTTTGTCTGAACTACGTAAATCATGTGACCGATGAGAATCCATTGTGTATCGTGCGTGGCCTGAAAGATGGGTTTCCTAACCCTCCGATCAGGTGACGGGATCCTGGATTCTCACGTGATCAAGTCATGAGGTCAGCTCAACTTGTCGGTCCGTGTGGGGAAAGTAAAGAGAACGTAGACACTGCCGTTCGTTACCTTTGTTTTTCTAACAATGATGTAAATGTCATAGGATTAGGTACGGGTAAAACTCTTTTGGAATACTAGACTTTAAGATGAAAAACCGTTGACGGTAGCTGGGGAGGGACACTACCAGCAGAAAATAAAAATGCACGAAGTCTACAGAGGATTTCGAAAAATGCATTTATTTTCAGGGTTTCGTTGCACGGGCTTTGAGTTAGTGGTTTAGCGCCAGTGACGACATTTCCGCGGTTCGGATAGATCATGTCTAATTGATTTATTGGATATGATCCCCAATAGCGCATAGATCAGACTATATGAATCAGAATCAAGTATCCAGTCGGACTACAAGTAAACCGTTGCCCACACTTTGTCAACACGTGTTCAGTGAATCAATACACCAATCACTCGATCATTCGATCAATCAATTCAAAACCAGAAATTCACAAACAAGTTCCGTGATAAATCAACCTGCATTTCAATTTCATTTGCCACCTAATTTATTCACGTATTTCTTTTCCATATCATGGTACTTTCATTGTAGGGTAGAACATAGAAATTTGAGTATATCTTCGCCGGCTGATTGCCAAAAGATTCAGCACTCTACACTGTTCAAGATGATTGAAGTGGCTGTCGTCAACCTGTCAATGTCAGCAACCCAGGGCGTCGGTGTTCAAAAACTCATTTTTTGTATCACATATTAGCCTCTTGATTAGCAGCTTCCATTTCCTGAAAACTATTTCAACAATGATATGTTTAGTAAAAAGCTGAAAAAGTACAAAGCTCAAAGAAAGAATATTTAGATTAGGATACCTTCATCAGATTTGTGACACGAGAGAACAGGAGACAGGGTTCCTAGCAAAATAGCCTAAATGCTATTAGAATTTATCGCTACGTTGATCCCGTTTTCAATGCTACATAATTGCAAACTTGCATTCCCAACTGAACATTTAGGTGGGATGACTTTTGCGATTGATTATTTGCTAGAAACACTTTGTAGAAAATCAGTTTCTATCAGTCACTGTTGTGTTCCTCGCGAGATTAGGCCGGTACTGTCTCTTCACCAAAATAGCAGCATCTGTGAGTGGTGAATGTGCGGGACCGTGCGTGGCATTGGCTACCAGCTAAGGTCAAATTTCTCTTCACATTCCGCCCAAAGCGACAGGAACAAACGAAGCCCACGTGAGCTCAGCTATGCCAGACTCTGAGGGCATAGAGACCATACAGTGGTCCGCCGGACTTGTCCTGAACAAAAATGAATGTCACTCTCAAGGTCACGGTTTCTAAAGTGCCTTTCTGACTGCATGTCCTTATCAAACGGTACACGCCGGCCTCGGGCGTGTACCGTCAAACTGAATCACGCGAGAAAAACAACAAACAACAAACTCGAAAACCCAAAGACACCGAGCGGAGACGTAGCGATAAAAGTACATAAATCCTGATTATCTTGGCGTGTGTAAACAAGGCACACTCGGTGGCTGTTTGTTTATCCGAATACATGATGACCACCGTATGCACGCATACACCCATATGCGCACCACTGAAAAAAATCGATCGATTGACGAAGACGACGATGTCGAGAAAATCTGAAGAACAACACTGTCATTTACTCCGTTGTTGTCCATCCGGTTCGAGTTGCTAGATCAGACCAAAATAGTCCTAGGATTGACAGATACAAACGATAAACTGCGTCACGACACCGCTGCACAGACCAGATAAGACACCCGTGATTCATGGTGGTCCCGGTTTTCTGACTATTCTTTTCGATTCAAACATTAGCACTTTGTTGTCTCTTCAATTTCAGTTTCGGACCATACATGTGTGCACTCACTCTACACTAAAAAAGTGTACTTGACTCTGGATCCTGTTTTTCACTCAATGGGCATCTGTAACGAATTCTAGTTATTTCCATCATCCCAATCCACTAGTTTTGTGGATCTGGTAGATTACAATCGATTTTGTTGAAGGAACGGACCAGTACTATGTCACCCTTTTTCAATTGTGACCTTTCTGGTTGTTCAGTACCCGGTTGCTGGAGAGAGCAACCAGAAATATGCCAATAGACTCCTCACAGAATTTTGTCTTGTAACAGTTACGTATTTGTGCAATTTGCCCCCACCCTCCTAGATGGTGGAATGGAAACGTTTGGGATAAATTTTCCAATTGTCCTGGTCGGTTCATCCCCTTGCTACTTCACACATTTTTCATCTTTGAGGGGTTCTTCGAGGCGCTTTGTTGTATCCTTTTCTTTTTTTCACTAAGTCTATACCTGCTTGTAATAACTCTGTGCTGATTAACTATGGGGATGACAGCTGTGTTTGTGTGTGCGTGTGGGGGAGGGACTTCACTTTCTCTCAACGGGGTAAACCCTATTCTGAGTTCATTGAAACGAGCCAGCTTCTATGCATTAATGAGAAACCCCTCAATCAAAGGGTATCAGTTTAAAATATTGGCGTCTACAGGAGAAAGCCTAAACTAACGGTATACAGGCGAATGGAACTTATTGTTGCGGCGATTTACACTTTCTTGTCTTCGTTCTTTCTGATTTAATGTAGTTTTCCTACGGGGGAATTCGTTGTCCATGAAACAAATGAAGCGTAAACTGAAACAATGGGAAGCACTGTACAGCTTTTGGTTTTACCTATGATGTCCCGGGTTCAACCCTCAGTTGAGATTCGCACTGTTGTTTCGCACTACTGATGAGACCAAACTAGGTATAAACAGCTGTACAGTGCTTCCAAGCTTTTCAGTTCACGATTCATTTTGTTCTATACACGACGAATTCCTCCTATAAAATTAAATCAACTCCTTCATTACTCCCATGATGAATGTAGCTTTTTTGATGAGTATAGAAGCTGGGATATCTGGGAAAAAACGATGAGGCAAGAGGTGATGCGTTCAAAGTTTTGTCATAGGAAACACTCACAAGCAGTTGCTTTCCTTGTTCCATCGGTTTTTTCGCTCGACTAGATCGAATTACCCACCGTAGATATATGGGGAGTATCACGAATTTTCATTGTTTCGTGTGCTGCTACGGATATCGAAAGTTAAGACATGATAATATCTCATCCCGCTTGTGCTTGGAATTGAATAGTTTGTGGGTGCATAAATAACGTGAGGTGGTAGGGAATTCCAAATGCGGCACACTCTGAGGACAGCTGAATGACGCTGGTATTCGGATTGGCGCTTTTGGAGCACCAATCTGAATGAGCGACGCCTAAGGTGACAAGGTGAACAGTGACTGACATGGATTTTCAGGATTCTGCATTATTTGATGCACCGAAATCAAGTCTCCTTTAATTCAGCTCATTGTGGTGTGTTCGTCAGTTAACCGAATAGACAGCGCGTCATTAGTCTGAGCACGTTAGGCAAACAGACCGTAATGAAATCATATTGTATCTGGGGGAAAACTGTTTCGTCAAAAGTTTATTAGGCCTATGAAAGACCAATTCTCATGAGTTTTCTTCATTTCCTGTGGTCTCAGTTTTGATTGATTACCTCCCAAATGGATATTTTCCTCCCTTTCTCTCTCTCACTTCCGATTTGAAATTTGCGTAATCGTCGATCGATTGGACATTTCTTGCATGGTACGTGCACCAAGACACTGGTTGATTAATTTAGTTTACCAAATTTCTATTTCAGACTCCCAAAGTCCGTTTTCGAAATAATAACTGGAAACACTGTGCTTTTATGTTCAACGATACCGACTTTGCCAGTAGTGACTGAATGACTGACGATGTACACCGGTGTGGTTAGTTTGTGAAAAAGCAGACCGCATGACATCAGCAAACCCAGGTAGGAAGTTCATCAGACCAATGATGTGTCACTGCCCCTGGCTCGCTGCAATCGCACACTTTGTAGTTTTTTGTCGTTTGGGCAAGAGGATAGGGGAATCTAAGCGAATAAATTATTGATAATGAAACTGAAACTACTACACCTGTGTGTGAATGTGCATTCGGATTGAACTAACTGTTCCAGAACAGCCAATGATGAGATTTCAATCATTGTCTCACTTGTTTGATTTGATTGAACCCACTGATAAGTTTGTGGTTTTAGAAACATTGAATCCCCTTTATCCAATTCGTTAGAACACAGAGAAGATAAATACTGCGAGATGTTGGCACTCCTTTCATACTAACTCTTAACCAATAAGGAACAGATTGTTAGTGAATCACGTCAAAATTTATGTACATAAAACAAACATCAGTGACATTCTTTACGTTACATCTTACATGAAATCGTCTATTTTATTCAGTTTGATGATTCGTGTAAATTTCCAATTGAAATGTATGCATATAAGGTGACAGAAGCTATAAAAATGCAAATACATTAGTCCAGAAGCGACCAGTGGAGATACGGTATCAACGGATTCTCCGCAGCAGGGGTAATGTTTTGCACCTTGGGCTTCCAAAGCACGTCACTCATTGGATGATCAGCATTGAAGGTCAGTCTGAGGAAGACGCTTTTCTTTCAAATCTTCTCAGGCTGCATCAACCGGTGGCCTTTATCCGCTCTGCCCATCACTCCATTTCTCTGGATATTCAGAAAAACCTCTTCTTCTTCAGGCTGCATATTTGAGGTCTTCGTATTCATATCCGGCTGTTTGATGTCGGAGAAATTTGTTGCTGGATTGGATGTGATTCGTTTACCAGTCGAAGCCGCATTCCGGTTGCGAGGCTTCCACGCTAAAGCTTTTTGTTCTCCACTATTTAGCCATCGAGAGAGGAAAAGTTCCTAATCGGACTACAAACGCCATTCAACCAAATGTACCTTATTGAAAGCTTAGTTCAAGTATTATATGAATTTCGGGAAGTTGTTAACTGGTATACGCCGAGTGTCTCAGCAGAGTTCCGTCGGAATATGACACTTTCCATGAACACGAGAATAAATAAAACTAAAGCTTCGATGCATGAGTCAAATGTGGTTAATTTAAATCGTAATTTATCCAATAAATCAAATGCGTGCATCACGCTCCGTAAGGAAGTGCTCGGGAAAACTGCACTTAAGTGGTACTATCTCTCTCTCTCAAGATACTCTCAACAAAAAATCCATTACTAGTATAGTGACCGGCGAAGTGATGAAAATACTTGTAGGCTTTTTTTTAGCTATGTAAAGTAGATACCTGGCAACAAGAAGTTTTCAATGTCGCTCTTTTATAATAAACACATGCTAAGTCGTTGTGATTGGTAATATGTTGAAGAGGCATAATGCTACATGTGTTTCCAGAAAATGACAATGACTGTTAGGGCAGACCTGCTGGATGTCGCCCATGCGGGTGCATGCATGTAATTCAGAGCAGTCCTCGTTAGTCGGGGCACTTGAATGGAATTTGAGAACACAAGTTAGCAAATAAGATCGTTTTCGATGCCACATCACATGGATAAATTTACCATAGATTAAACAGGCGGGGAGAGGAGAAATCCATCTGCGAAGGAAATCGGAGTTTGAAAGATGATGGACTTGTGATAATTGATGTTTGTATGTATGTATGTCTTTGCGTGTATGTATGGAAAGTGGAAGACGGAAGGTGGTTGTGAATGGGTGAGTAGGTGAATGAGTGAGAGTTCATGAACGGAGGTTACGCCACCAGATTGTTAGTGGGTGGCCATGGTAATACCAGTGGTCTTACAAACTGTTTCTGGGCCCACAAGGGGGCTTGTGAGGAGGGATGGCAATCGCCTCGACCTCGGCTGTTGACAAAATTCTGAACTCGATCTCTTTGGGCAACCTCTCCTTGACTGTATAGAGAGGACGGAAAGTCTCAAGTACATTGACTGTGTGGGTGGTAATTGCTGTCTCCCCGATCCTTGTCAATCCCTGATTAAACCAAATGAGGTGATGCTCCTTGATGCGATCACATAGACGTCTCACTGTTCGACTCACAAAACTTGCTCCACAGGAACAGGTGAATTGATAAACAAAAAATGAAGTCACATCCTGGGGTAATCTATCTTTAGTCTGCATAAAGAGGGCAGGAAGTTCTGCTGGGTAACAGAGGCGATCTATGCTTCAAACGACGGCCATGTACGGGCCATTTTTGTCTATTGTTTCTATTAGCTAGTTAATGTTATCGGGAATTTCATTTACACATCAAACTACAACACGGACGGATATGTTGTCAAAAGGAGCACCAAGCATGCCTCAGTCAAAACAACCGCGATACCCTCGGATCTTCATGCACGTTTGTAAATCAGTGAATTCATACCTGAGTCGGTTCTTATCACGTCAGCACTGCCCGCTGTGCATTTTAACATGAGATGATGTGATAATCCTAGCTTATGGTATGACGTAAACCACACATTGCAGTTTCCGGACAACTGGGATGAGCCGAGCTTCCCAAATGACGTCAGCGAAATGCTTACGCGTTACAGCTTCCGGACAACGAACCATAGGTCGATTGTACCGACCAGTCAGGTGTGCGACCCAGACAGAAGCTGTACGGCGTCAATACGAGCACGCGATTGGTAGATGCTTGGATAACCAATGAACTTCTTTTGTACATGTTGTTTAACCCCTTGATTTCTTCCAATAAACGAACTGCTACTTCAGTGGCCTTTTGTCTTGCGTCTCGATTACGTGGGATACTGTCGTGCACGCGTGATTTAGTGCTTCCGTGGCGTTCGTGATTCCCAATATGTGATTCGTAATCCATGGTCTGTGCGTACATTACAGATAATTGGTATGGAGCTGATGAATCGGAGGATGTGCCCCGCTGCATTTCTGATTGTCAAACAGCAAACGATCAGTGCAACGCAACACAATGAGTTATTGCTGTTTGAATAGAATAATATTGTAGTATGCCACTTCGACGGTCGCACCCCCTTCCGGAGAACTGATTATATTTTTAACATATCGGGACCAAATGATGTTAGGAGTGTATCGAAAAATCGATACGCCATATGTTGTTTTATTGTGAATGTTATAGTGTTAATAACACGGCGATGTCGATAGAGAATTATATTCGCCGAACGCTCGTTTGCCGAAGCTTTGGCCATTAACACCCACTTTGTATGTGCCAACAGAAACGACGGAATCGGTATCCCGAGCATTTGGTCTATCCTAATATCCCCAACGCGCAATCACGACAAAGGTCACGGTACCACTTGATCTGATAACGGGAGTTAGTATGAGAGACAACGAATCATTTAGCCCACGACACACACACGCAGACACACGCACACACACACACACACAGAGGATGAAATATTGATTAACTTGTGATCCTTTCCTCTGAGTCATTTGATTGTAAAACCTGCTTTGAAAAAGGTTAACCAAGGTAACCGAAACGTCGGCGAATACAATTCTCTACCTACATCGCTGTGTTATTAGCAGTATAACATTCACAATAGAACTGATTAGAAGTGCTTAAATTCAATAAATAAAAATAAGGTCAAAGCTTGATCATTATTATAAAAGAAATAATATATGATCTCAGAAATGCTCTGAAAAAGTTTTAAAAAGGTGAAAAGACTGTTGTTGGTCTTTGTTCAATTTCTGAGTGCATAACTGCCATAGGTAAGTCTGTGTATGAAACAGTATATTCATTATATTGAGGTGATTGAGGTCAAATTAGACCGCATTAACTGTTTGAAGAAGATAAGTTTTGCCTGATTTTCTCGTGTTAGATAGGTAGTAATATAATCTGAATGTCTCAATACTGGTCGAGGTTGCCTATTCGAAGCATGAGCTATAAGCCTGCTAACGAATTTGCCTAAACCAGCTGGTAAAATCGTTAACCGAGGTTATTTAAATGTAAAATTCAGCAAGCGTTTTACAAGAGTGCGGAATACTTTTTAAACGGAATGAGTGGGGTCAACTACTACAGAGGTTTGCATATCCTAACTAGTTTTGGATGGAATTCTTGATATGACCGTNGGCTGCTATAGGCAATACTGTTAATGACGACGACGATGACGATGACGACGACGACAAAACCAACAACGAAAATAATGACCTCGCACCAAAATTGGTCCATTGTGAACGGAACCACAAACCATTCAGTCAGTCAATCGGCTAATCTATCTTTGATGCATTGGTAAATCATTCATTTTGCTTTAACAGGTCTCTAAGCGAACAGCGGACCTTTCTTTGAACGGTTAAACGGTCACAAGTGAATCTGCGGATTCACGTGACAAACAAATGTGTACTTTACGGAAAATCATTGCCGCTTGATGCTACGTTGTCTTCGTGATTTCAATGTAGCACCCAGACAAGCATCAAATAATGCGTTGGTTATCCGAATCCAACCCCATTAGTTCCAGGTGATGGGTTGGCTCAGTTGGATCAGACTGAGCACGTAACGCGTCACTTAAGCGTTTGTACACCTACGCTACCTGTTAGTGTGCTTACGTGTTTGTATGCGTGTACTTGGGCTTGCAATCCTGCTGCTTTCACGTGCGTACAATCCGTCTTGCCATGGCATCCAATTGGTGTGTCCAGCATTCAGTTTGTCATGTGATCTGTGTATGGATCTGGACACATTCACAATTCCACTAGGCCGCATGCGGGCCGGATACGGATCAGGGAACGGGATAGGAAGAGGAGAAGAAATGCAACAGGCTTGGAAACGATCCGAAATAACGACACGGGATCGGCAAAGGATGTCAGAACTCGTTTTGGACATGTGAACGTGTTGTTCCAGCTGACGGTATTCTGGTTTCATCCGGCATCCACAAACGCGCGCGCGCACACACGCGGGCATGCACACATACACAAGCAAGTATGCACTCTCAATAACTGAGAGAGACAGTAGAATCAACTGATTGATTTACCCCATAGATTTTGTACCACTTACAAATGGGATTAGATTTTTACCGGCCTCGTTGGAAGCATGAGACAGATGCGTGCGCGCGCTCGCTCACCTGCGTTGGGTCGGGCACGTATATACACAGTCATTACCGGAAAGCTAACTGCTCACTCGTTAAGCATACTATTGACCTAAAACAGGTACATGTATTGACGGGAATCTGACTTATGAAATTTGTACAGAATGGATTGACTAATTAGATACGATCTACATACGATTACGACACCATTTGAAAGTATTGGATTGAATTGCACAACAGTGGGTCCACGTACGCACTAACGGACACACTAAATCGGTTTGACGGTGCAGGTCGAGTCATTTTTTCAATCAAAAATAAAAAGACAACAGTATTTTACCGGCGAAAACGTGAAATATTGATACACATTTTCAGTGTGAGTAATGTGTGCTGTCTGATCTTGGTACATAGTCCATGAAATGCCATCGATAGTTTGCTTAATGATTTGTTGTGCAAATCAGCCTATCAACCCATCCGATTTATCGTGCTGCAATGCTTTCGCGATAAAATACAGTTTGATGATATCCGCAAATGAGGCTGGGGCTTTGGTTCATGCACCTAACTCAATGGATGAATCCCGTACGACAGGCTTCGCTGTTTAGCACACATGTTGAGCCCGTTTCACTGTGGTACTAATGTGCTCTGGGTTTGCGCAACTCAGCGGAGTCCATAGCACCGCGCAGTGGGCTGTTTCCCGGCTCGTATTCTCCACGACCTAAAACGATACGGGTCTCTCGGGACGGTGAAGAATCATTGGCAGACAATCTCTTTATGGGTTTCGGGGGAAGGGAGTAAAAAACTGTTTTGTATTTGTATAACTTTTGCAACCTGAGATATGCTTACACTTCAGTTAAAAATTGCACACTGGTCGTCACACCGGAGAAAATATAGAAATATAGACAAATCTAACAGAGTGCTGTGCAAAAATAATGTCTCCGAAGTTTGCTTCATTCAAGTGAATATTGACGTAATTCATTTATAACTCGTTCCTTGTTGGTCAAGATTCGAGCCAGATATGGTACAGGGGAGTTATTATAAATGTTTATTCTGGAGGGTAGATACCAATAAGAGGAACGAGTGATCGAGTGGGATCGACAAGAAGATGATAAATCAAGATGCAAGGGATGGGAGGGGTCGTTTAGAATCTTTATGACAATGGTTACAGAAGACTTCATATGACCATTAATAAGTTCAGTGATTAATGACTCGGCAGAAATTAAAGATGCACGACTTATTATCATCAATCCACGACGGATAGTTTTAAAGTGTTGTTTCAATAGACCGGGAAATACTACAAGGGAGGAATAAAGTGAAATAGACAGAACTCATTGAATAGCAAAGGAGAACAAAACTTGTTGGGGATTGCGAAATTGTCTGAGCTTCCGAAGCTGAAAAGGGACGTGCCGCAGTTTTCCCGTAGAGTTCTGAATGTGTGTCGACCACCGAAGACTATTATCGATAGTAACACTCAGATATCTGGTTGACGTTACTCTCGACAGGAGGTTACAATTAGGAGTTACAGAGTCCGACGGGAATGTAGAGCGGAAGGAACTAAAAATGTACTTAGATGTGTTAGGATTAAGATCAGAATGGTTTGAAAACTGATGGATTCGGGACAGATTTTCAGTGAAGGAGGAAAATTCCGGAGAAGAAGAAAAGGTTTGACATAAAACGACATCGCCAGCATATGTTCGGATATGAGCAGGGTGTGGAACTGAAAGATCACTAATGAAAGCGGAGAAAAGATACGGAGAGAGGTCTTCCTGTCCAGCTTTATGCATTGAATTCTTTCGGTGAAATAAATAAGAAATCCATGAAAGCAGCATTTCGGGGTGCCAAAAGATTCAAGCTTAAAGAGGAACGATGACCGGGACACAGAATCAAAAGCAGATGAATAATCAAGGAAAAGACAACGAGCAGATTTGGTGGAGCTGTTCAATGACTTGCTTATAAAATGAAGCAGAGTAGACACAGCATCCAAGCTGAATTTGTTAGATTTATACGCGAACTGAAGAGGATCTTGGGCGCGGGTGACGAGCGATTGTAAGCGACTCGGGATGGCTTTCTCATTCAAGTTTAGAACTACAGACGTCAATGTAATGGGACGAAACAGTTTTGCAAGAACGGTTAAGGATAATATCTTTGGAACAGGTTCTATGGTCACTGGTCGCCAGGAATCAGGGATCATGTGTGAAGAAAGAGATTCGTTGATGAGGGATGTAATCGTGCTAGTTAGAGGGGCTGCTTCAAACTTGAGACACGCTGGAGAAAGACCAGCGGGGTCCGCAGATGATGGTGGTTTGAATGAAGGTAGAAGATTAAAAATTTCATCATTGGATAAAGGGAACATACCGGAACTAGAAACCTCACATAGGAAAGTCGGTATCTGGCTCTCATTAAACGAGTGAAGAAATGCAGCGTTAAGGCTTTTTATATGAACATCATTGTTCACGTTATTCCTTTTTGTCCGCAGAGAAGCCGAATTCCTTGCCATAGAAGCCTTGTGTTTTTCGTTTGTAGGATTTGGGAAGTGAACGTGCTGCTTAATCATGTTATCTCAGTCTTACTTAAGTAAGAATAGCATTTTACAGCAGATGGATGGTGAGATTTATAGGATTGTTCCTTTTGCCTTCGTAGCGAGTTCGAGAGAGATGTAATTTTGCCCTTGCAAAAAAACAGCGTTTCCATGGGACAGCAAAAATGGAAAATCGATTTCATCGTTTCGGTGAAAAGACTGACACAGTGAAGAAGTGACGAACAAGAAGTAAACCAAGATTGAGCAACCATTATGGCACGCCGGAGAAGAGCACTGCGGGTTAATGAAAAGTTACGGAAATAAAACCTTACCTGGTTTGATCTTATGATTGTTGGATTTGCAGAGCGAGTGTANAGTGTATATTTTTGGTCTTAAGAGGAGAACACAATGACCATCGGTAGCGACTGAGGCTATGAGTTTGAGGGAAAACAAAGTGGGATGGTTTGTGCCTACCCGGTCAAGTATAGAGCTGTTAGGAGGATGAGACAAATCGGATAAGCCAAAAGAAAGCAGAGGGTAAATGCTTGCATGGTTGAAATCACCAACAGCCAAATGACGATGCTCATCTAATACTGGGACCAAAAACGGGATGTAATGATCAAAGAAAGAAAAAATATCTTACTGGGAGTGCGAAGGAGGTATATACCATATTAGCAAAAATTGTACTTTTATGTCGGGAAAATTTGGGATGATAACGAACGGACAAACAGTCAATAGATTTTTCAGAATAGCTGAATACCACTTCAGACTTGTCACACCAAGAAGTGTTAATGTATACATTGCCTCCAGTTTCCTTCTTGCTATGTTGTCTGTCCTGCCGGTAGCAGTAGAAGCCATCTATCTGCACGAGAGCATCCTCAACGTTTTGATTTAACTAGGTCTAATGTATGCATACAACACATGTGTTGGAATAGATGCTTATGCTCAGTGAAGAAGTTAAATCCGAGATCTTCGCGAGGAGAGAGCGAACGTTGGTGCTGACCAATGATGGCACGGTCTTCTTGGCAGGAGGGGTGCAATCAAGCGCATGCTGCTATTCAGCACGCTTGCTCTTCTTGATCTAAGCATGATTGCCAGATTCTCAAAGCATATTATTTGTGCGAGGCACAGAATTCACAGATTTCAATCTAAGTATATCCTTGAGAGATTAGATATGGGTCCGGAACATATTTGCCATCGAGATATCAATAAAATACAGTGAAACGACGGGCACACAAAACGTAGCGCAGCCAATCGAAGGGCGCGCCCAGTGCGGTAGAAGAAACAAAACACCTAAAATCAACAGATTCATTCAGAGGCCGAACAGTGTCATTTCATCTTCCTAGCATCACCATTTCCTCGGGAATCTTTACGCAAATCTACCAAGCAGTACTACTCGGCAATACTCCCAGCGATCAAGAACGGGTGGTCACCAGAGGTAAAGAGGAAGTATCCTCAGTTCTTTGATCACCGAGAGGAGTTGTCAGTGCAATTGGATGGTGTATTGTGTCGCGACGGTCGATTGGTAATCCCACCGCCACTACGGAAGACGGTAGTAGATGAATTGCATAAAGGAAATATGGGGTGGAGAAGATGAAATCATTGGCTCGACAGATGTGTTGGTGGCCGGAGTTGGACGCAGAAATTTACGTAACAGCCAAGAGCGATGAGTCATGTTTACACAAACTACGAACAAGGCCGAAAAACTGGACAACATGGCCGGAAAGTTACATACCATGGCAAATTGTTCATTTGGATTTCTGTGGTTCATTTCTGAACCGGTATTACACCCTTGTTCTGATCGATTCATACTCCAAATGGTCAGAGGTATTCTGCACGACTACGCCTACCAAATCATTTGTGATAAAAGTACTACGGAAATGTTTTAGTCGCGAAGGTATTCCACAAGTGCTTGTGACGGACAATGGATCTCAGGTCTGTGCAATTGCGTCTGCCAATCCTAAAACGCTACATGAGTTGGAAACGTTGGTGGATAACTTCCTCCTCCAATACAGAAACGCAATACATACAACGACCAAGGAGAGCCCGGCAATGCTTTTTAAATCCAGACGCTTGTGATCCTCCCTACAGTGCCTCGACTCCAGTGACGTCGTGTACTTCCGTGGTATCGATTTCCGACCCACGTCTGTTATAGTCATACGACAACTGGGTCAAGCCATGGTGGAAATTACCTACTTGAATGATGCTACTCTGCATAAGCAACACGTGGACGAAATCCATTTCAAACCATCCACGGACCAGCGGCATCAAGAGACAAGCGAGGGAGGCAATCAGTTGCAAACCTCGTCAGAACACCCGACGGAGCCGCATCAGTCAAAAGCGCAGACACAACCAATCGAGACGCAAGGACACCGCCATGAACAGGTGGAACCAACGATTACAATCCGCAGGTCTAGCCGTCAGGCGAGCCAGATTGACGAGGCACTCTTGAGGGAAGAGAGTTGTGGTAATCCAGACTTCCGTGACCGCAATCCAGGCACGACCAAGTGCAGTTTCATGTTATCTAATCACCGTTTAGGAAGCTCGACCAATGGTACACCGGGTGAACATGACATCCGAGTTAGTACGTATGATGCGTCAGCGCAAACGGTCACGTGATTGGAGGACGGTCGTTCAACCAATCATATGGCCTTCCATACCTTCCATAAAACATGATCTAATTCTATCAATAAACATAAGCATTTACTGCTATCAATTCCTCGTGTATTTCANCCAATTCAGTTCTGAGCAGTACATTACGGGTTCTCGTATCTCTACATTCAGTACTTTTCCGAGTATCACATATTTATACAAGAAAATTTTATTCATGACAGTGGTTCAGTGGTCACCAGTCAGGATAGGGGGATCAGTTCAAAAATCAATCACACAGCAATTTGACTGATTGTATCAGGAACGTTTCATGCGCACGAAATTTCCCTACGTAACTTCATTAGCATTGTTTCGTTGAATCCTAGGAACTCGGGATTCATGTTAAGTGGGTCAACGATCTGTTCAGCTGTCATAAGTTGTTTTGCTACTGATGAACATGGATATCCCTAATCAGATTGATCCCTGAGATTTTGCTGCATCATTGACTGTAATAATCATTTAGGAATATGTTCGAACATCCGTTGTGAGAGAGGTCGATTTATTCTGCCGATGTAAATGTCACCACGACTGCAGGTGAACTGATGGGCGACGTGTGAAGCAGAATTGGGCGGTTGGTTCCATTTTCGGTTGTCTAGACAAGGACCGTAGAGATATGGTGTCAATCGACGATGTGCGGCAGGAACCTTTCGAAACAATGCCGCCTTGAGCTTTTGATGCACTCCGTTAGTTATATGATCACCGACAAAGGTCAATCTGAGGAAGACGCTCTTATTCGGTACTCCGCAAACGAGGACAACCAATGAAATTCGTCTGCTTTGAGCACCAATCAGTTTCTCGGGGTAGCCATGATCGTGCGAAGGCCTGTTCTTCAAACTTGCCCGAGGGGCAAATATTCCTGGGACGATGAAACAGAGTTTTCACCAGACCACGTTTGCATGCCATACGAACAAAACCATGGGCGTCTTCCGGTAGACGGGTCGTTGTTAAGATATCATCGTTGTAGCCACGAAGGAGATTAAAAGAAATGTTAACATCCCACAGTATTCGTCTACCCTCTGTTCTAACGAATTGAATAAACGGACCCAATGTTGCAAGACAAGGATTGATTAGCAGCAGTATGGTTACTGGATTTTCACCCGACACATAAAATGGGTCTCCACAGTGGAGTGAATTTGTGTGCTCGATGATGCAAACGCACAAGCACTATTGTGATGGGACCAAAGATCAACGATTTATTATGGGAATAATTTACAAGCTCATGATTTTCTCGTCCCATAGGTTCGAGTCGTGGTTGAAAGACAGAGATACATACAATTCTTTGTGTAAAATATCACATGATACGCAATTCTTTCACTGCTGCACGCAGCTTCACTTATGTTGGAACATAAGGTGAGCTAATGTTTCATCGAGCTCCAGTTTGAAAGATTTAATGCTTGGAGCACAGCCAACGTAGGGTGGGAGAGAGTTCCAGATCGAACACACTCTGCCTGTGAATGACTGACACCGGCGTTTCAATCGGCATTTTGAGACCACTAGGTTGAACGGATGTCCTCTAAGATGAACGTTGGGTGATGATTTTAGCAGCGGGCTACACGGATGGCTTGGGTTTTGCACTATTTAGCATACCATAATCATATCACCTTTGATGCTCCGGTAGTGATTGGAATATAAGCCCAACGACCTTAATCTCTCTGCATATGAATAACGATTCAACCCCCTAACCATTTTGGTGGCCGTCATTTGTGGATGCTCCAGCATTTTGCAATCACGTTGTAGCCATGGATTCTATGCCTGGAAGGCGTACTCAAAACTTGTTCCAAAAACTAGTACCGAAACTTGTTCCACCAAATAATGGTGCGACAATTGGAAAGGATACCCGNACCCGAACATCTGGATTTGATATCGGGTTAACTTGATTTTAGCAGCGCATAGTTTATTCAGACCGCTCGCCACTCACTCGTGTGCGGAGCATTTCCGATTACTTGGTCGATTGAATGGACTTCAAAAGTTTATTTTCTGACCTAACTTGTACGTGAAGTTCCAATTGTTGTTTGGTAGATTGAAGAATTATGCTGGAATTGTAAAACGTTTAGTATTGAAAAGATCAGTGCTATCGG
>UZAN01039801.1:16480-32750 GCA_900618425.1 Echinostoma caproni | reverse complement strand
TCATCATCATCATCATCATCATCATCATCATCATCATCATCATCATCATCATTAGCAACAGCAGCAGCAATAGTAACAACAACAACAACAACAACAACAACAACAACAACAGCAACAGCAACAACAACAATAGAAGGAGTATAGACTGTCATCACTAATTTTTGGAAACAAGTGTACAACCAGACACAATCAGTCATTCGGGTAAACAGATTTTTTGATGGGGAAAACCGAAGAAACAAATAAAGTGGAATCGCTTTGTGTGTGTTGCTTTCGATCCAAGCAGCTAAGAAAAACTGCTCAATGTGTGTTATTCCACTTATATCTGCCCCTTCTTTACGATACATTGATAGCATCACCGGGTGTAAGCAGGGGAGGGGGCTCGCTCATTTCAACTGTGCCACTGTGTGACATCAGAAGGTAACAGATTACTATGACGGGCAATGCGTAACACAAGAAGCCTTTGATCGCTATAATTCCAGATTGTCTGAGAAACGATTGGATGGCTGATAATCCGGCATAATTAAACATCATTCATCAGTGTGCCAGTGAATATAAGCAATTAGTATGGTTGACTTGCGAACACAGTTCGATTTAATGAGGGACAATAGAATCGGTCCTTCGGAGTTATCGATTTGTTATCATCGAAAATCCGGGTTGAGTGAAGCCGAGGAAATCGATCACCTATTGATTGTCAGAAATCCGAGGAGATATTTTTAAATGTAAAAACATATCACAACGGGATGTCATTTTGCTTATATCCGTGTGTATTCGGTGCTGTATCGCAAAAGAACGGAAGTTAAAGTGAGGCCGATCTGCAGAGAACCAAGCAGAGTTTAGCCTGAATAATTTATTCTTCCATTTGATTTATGCATCATTTCTGAACAAAGTGAAGGTATGGCAAAATTCACGCACAAAAGACAAAAACGATCACGAACTTGAAAATAATGATGGATTGCCCGAGGAAAGTGACTGGTTTTTCACGGTCACTGACCACTGGGATGACAAGCAATTAATCAGTGCCTCGTACTTTAACACGGAAGCGACCCGTTCTGACCGAGGTGTCTTATTGCCTGTATTCGCTACCGTTTTTTATTCCCTTGAACAGTTCAAGTTCTGCTCCGTGAAGAACATTCCCCGGCCCCTTTGTAATGAAAGAACCCTGCTCACACCTCCGGTTCTGACTGTCATTGCAGTATCTACTTTTGAACAAGACTTGTTTCCACAATTTTATTCCGTCTCATTCGATCGAAAATTTGTCAAGTTTTTCCTCAGATTTATTCTGCTGCTATTTATGGAACAAAATCTTAAAATAAATCATACGGCTTTGTTCTCCCAATCTGTGCTTATCACTGGGTTTTCGAAAATCATAAACTATAGGATTTGCACATTATTTAAAATTGGAAGGGAAAAAATGCAGGCGTACAGTCGATTATTTATTCAACTAACGCAAGAAACTTTAGCAGTAGTGGAATAGCTCAGCAACACAGATGTTTTGGGTAGCTAATTCTGGAAGTGGCCAAGAGAGTGAAGCGTGTACTTGGAGATTGAGGAATTGATTTTAGTGTGCCTCGGTTCATGCGTAGCACCCCGAACAGGACAGAGATAAATGGTAAAACAAATGAACTTTTGGTGAATCGGAATTATTAGAATGCATTTAAAACTTGAATCTGCAGGCAAACAAATGCAGTCATTTTACTCTTGATGGAATGTGTAGTATGACGGTGAAAACTAGCACTGGACAACAGTTTCCCTGTTACTGGGACTCACCAGACAACCGGATTACGTATGCGGCCCCTCATATGGGTTTCGCGCCTCTGGATCTCATCCACTCCCCGTGTGGTGAATACATTTCATTTTCTATTGAACTATAAGGTGGTGGTAAGAGCAGAGAGAAACTGTAATCTACGTCGCATCAGAAGAATCATCCCCGCCGATTATGCAAGTTTCTTAGTAGTGAATCGTCACGCAGGGGAGGGAGGCACTTCTGGCTAAGTATCGATACGATCTGAATTACATCAAACGAATCATATGATATGGAGCGGATAGTTTCAGTGGACCTTGCGCGGTTTGGGGGCACTGTAAGCATCACAACTAAAAGTAAGAGTTATTCGATACAATCCCGTAAATGATAAAACCGTGATATTCCAGAGGTTCGGTTATATGTATAAAGTTCAGATAAAATGAGATAAAATTATGAATAAGGTTATTTCATCTCTTCCTTCATATAACTTTCATTTCGCCATCACTACCGCCATCCTCCTCATTGACCCCACCATCGATGACAAAGGTTGGAAACAAATTCCTGAAAAAGATGACTGACAACAGCACCTAATGCTTCTGAAAGCGTCATACACTCGTCTTGGTGTACACTGCATACGAAATAAATTCATTTCAGCAAAGCTTACAGGTGTACAGATTTTTATCTTCTTCTTTCACTGGATAATGTGTGGAGGAACTCATTTAAGCTAGTGGATAACAAGATAGCAGATCTATATGTGTACGCGCGTGTCTGTAAATCCGACATCGAAGTTTGTAGCCATCACTGTGACTCGGTTACATTCTTGCGGTAGATCGTGTACGTGTAGACAGTGTTGTTGACATGCAGAAGTACAGGATACCTGTCAACAGTCTGATTACTTGCCGAACATTTCATGAGACAATTAGGCCGCATGCACGCACGCACGCACACGCACACACACACACACACACACACACATCTGAGCCTATGCACCGCCGGAGGTAATGTCTTGACCAAGACAGTGTGTCGTATCTCGTGTGAGAATCCAATCGACAATTGCGGTGCATCTATCAGTGTGTTTGTTTGAAAGAGACGGAAGATCATTTTGTGTCAATTGCTCATGATTGTACAATGATTCATATAAAGTACATGTTTGTTAACCTCTGAGGCTCCGACAACACTGATGAAAGTACTATTGAAACAAGCATTGTTGTTCATATGTATATATTAGTAGTGGAATCCGTACTGGTAAAAGTGCAGAGGCAAAACAATTCGATCTCTTTTTCAGTTCAAATTGACTCAGTTGCTACGGTCTGACCTCACTGCCATAGTAAGCAACGTATTTACCTCAGACGGGTGAAATGACATTTTCCATTCGAGTGATCTGATGAGATATTCAAGTACACACAATTGCCAATAAGATTTTACCCTTTGTTCCAGTGGATTCATTGCAACATTATTATTGCGTCACTCGATATCACAGTGGTAATCTGGTACTCGAACTCATATCCCTTGAGATACAGATCAAAGACCACGAATAGAGTGGTTACCTGATTGGACGAAATTAAATGAGTCATAATATGATCCCCGAAAACTCATCGATCCTAACTGAAGTAGCCAGTCAGAATTGGTATTCGTTCTTACATGACATTCTTGATCACGTTAACATCGATCCTATTGATTGTGATCACATCGTTCCAATTGGCTGTCCGGAATCTGTATCAGACGGCTCTCTGAAGAGTTCTATCTCAATGCATTAGATAACTATATTTAACTTTTCAAGCGTCTTCTCAGGAGAGAGAGAGAGAGGTATAAAAATGACTTTCCCCTCTCTCCCCCCACCCATGGTTATTTTTCTGTGTTCTTCTCGTCGTTCTTTTCCTGATTGAATTTTGTGTTATTTCTACTGCATTGTTTATGCACTGTACAGCAAGGTTATGGAGAATTTTTTCCAACGGTACTTCCATTACAATTTATACCTGGAATCACCGTACCTGAAATCAGCGCGATCCAAACGGAGTTGCGAAATAGTAACAGATTTCGCTCAGAGAAACCTAATATAATATGTTCCACATTTGGCTAACTTTGCAAAACCATAACTCTCGTCGTTCAAGTCTCTCTTTCCCCTCCGTCTGGTTAGGTCAAATGCGTGCAGTGCAGTGCAATAGGATTTTGAAGAAAGCGGAGGTCAGTTGTCATCGCTAAGCAACCTTGTTCTTGGATATTGCTCAGAAGTTACTGACGGAATGAGACCGTTTGAAAATTTTTATTTTCCGGTCTCAATACTACCTGTCAATCTCAATTCTACTATCAGCTTCGGAATTTTTTTGTTGCTGTACTGACTATCTTCAATTCTGAATGGTGCATCCTTCACCCACACAGAGAATGCAAAACAAAGAACCATTCAACAAACAAATTGGTCGTCGGAACATGGGCTAAGCATAAACCCTGGTGTATACTTTTCTGCATATATCCACAAGAAGTTCAAACTATTCATCTCAAAGTTAACAGTCCTCCCTGTCAGAGAATGGAAAACCGTTTGCTGACCACTAATTAGAGCAATGTATGCTGGTTTAAACACTGAGTTCGGTGACACGTCTGATTCAGACCACATCCATATGAAGATCCGCCACTGGCATGACCTCTGGAACCTGATTTCGTGAGTGGACCAGTGACGTGCATTCATCTGCGGATTGCGGGTGTATGTGCTCATTTCATTCGGAATGTTATGTTCCGAGTGCAGTACACACAAAAATGGACTAGGAAACTAACTATCACCATTTATTTCATACAAGCGGTGTACCGAAGAATTTTCAAAAATATTTTGTGAATAACGGGATTTCTCTCATTGTATATCAACCAACCATGGTCAACACAACACAGCCTTGGAAACAGGAGTGATCATCACCCGACATGTTCTGCATGCTGTGACCAGGGTAAGGTGTGCTATATGAACTTAAGCCAAATGACCGACTGGACTGGATCCACTGACGACTACTTTGCAACACGAAAATACGTAACCGTTTACCCGGTGTCTCACGTATTTAAAAAAAAATTTGATGATGATACAGGTTTTGATAGTGCAGTTAAGCAGATGTAGCTCAACCAGCATATGAAATGTATTTTGTCGCACAAATTCATACTTTTGATATAGGGGACGCACGAAAGTGCATTGAAAACATTTCGGGATTATCTTGAATTTTTTTCTACTCCCTCGCGCATGATACATTCGCATTGAATACGGTGGATCTGTTTACTGGATCAAACCTCCACTCAATTTACACATCACCCCAGCGATCACCATAAATGATAATCATAATGGTCAATTTACTTTATTTGTTGTATGAGAGTATGTGAGGATTTAATTTGTTTATATGATAAATTCGTCATGTAAATGAGGTGCGAGCTGAAAATCTGGGAAGCACTGGACAGCTGTTTTGACCTGATTGAGTCTAATCAGTAGTGCTAGTCCATCGACCCAACTGGCGATAGAACCCGGGACCTCGCAGGTAGAGCGCAAACATACTACCCATCGTGGCCATCGGACAGTTGATCAGACTTTGTCATTTGGAATATACACGATGCAGCACAACCCGTCTATGCGAGCTTGTTGCGAGTATCGGACCTCGTTCATCTCAGCCCTAGCCTCCAGGGTTATAAGTCGGTCGGAAACTTTCACAGCCTGATTATTTGTTATATATTTATTGTATTTTAGTTTATTCGGTTCACAAAAAGGAAGGCAGCGGAGGTTATATGATAGCTGTCATACAGTAAACGAGAATTTGGGATGGCATTGATGGGATTTGAACTCGTGACCCAGGAGACGATAGTCTGACGTAAGACTGCCAGTCTGCTAATTTCGAACGGGTAATTTCAGTTGCACGCAAAGTAAAAACCTGATTGTTTGCTGACGATCTATTTATTGGTTTCCATTTAGGATGTTCCGCAAGGTACGGGTGTCTGTGAGTTGGTAAACTGAGGAACTTATCTTCATTGATAGGTTTTGGTGGTGATGGTGGTGGTCGTTGTCAAACGGCATCAGTAACGACACTGTAGTTCTGCGAGCCCACAGGCCAGAGGGTCGAACCATCCCAACAGCACCCAGCTTTGAACTTACACAACTTCTCAGTCGTTCGGTTCGATATGACAACTGTGCGATGGGGAGGGGAAGGGACACGTGTAGTCCACCACTTCCCCTACCAGAGCATAGATTGCTAGATATCACACATGCACTGGACATTATTGGTTCACCTCCTCTGCTGATCATCATAACAAAACATGAGACAAACCTCGGCTTTGCATGATGCTGTTCTCCTTGTTGCGTATTCAGTGAGAACAGTTAACAAATAAAAATGCAATTACTTACTCATGCGTGACCGTGTGTAAAGTAGATCGATGCGAATACTCCTTTCGTTAGAGTTTCTTGATAATTTTCGTTACGTTTATTCAACAGACGGTTCGACAAATAATCAGTTTCATTTTTCCGACTTCTTTGATCATAGTGTGAATTAAACCCAATCGCTATGAAATCTGAACCTACTCTCCGCACCGAAGTCCTTATTCAAGGAACCAACTAGTGACAAATATGGCTTACAACAAAAAACAATGACACGGAAATTCGGCCGTCGGAATGTGGCTCAAGTCAATTGATGACCACGTCAATGCTTCGTCACTGCCTGCTGATTTTCGAGTGCATCAGTTTGTCAATAATTCGCTCATGGTTTTCTTTCTCGTCCAACCAACAAATATCGTCGTTCATAACGCTGATGAAGTCCGAAGCAGTTTATTTATGCATTTTAGCCTCATTGATTTCTTGGTTTTTGTACGATCATTTGGTTTGAGAATCCTGACAGTTGGACGCGAATTACTCTGTTTACTAGTTGAGGGTAGGGAGAACATGTTTCTTGTTTCAAACGCAGTCCTATTGTTCTCCATGTAACCCGTGGTTCTGTTTTCATGTATGGACCTCTCGAAGTCTTATAGGCCTTACTTCTATGCAGCACTTTGAAAGCCATTCAACTATTGTACTTCAAACTTCCAAATTATCATTTTCTTGAACACTCAAGCGATATGGATTATCATCGCATTGGTTAGGGGGCCGGATACCCAAATCCAATCACAAACGTCTGACTTCTTCATTTCACGCGGTAAACCGTTCAGTTGTCTCATCCCCTCCTCTTCCGCTCTTGGAAAATGGTTATCTAATTTTCACTTCGTTGAAACAAAGATAAAAGATTGTATCATCGACTGTTTACATATTCAACTAGAGGTTATCATCAACCCGATCATTTTCATTATTTTTCACCGGTCTGATGCCTAGGGAATGGTTCTCTGCGGCGAGTAGTCTCACCAAAGGAAATTTGAACACTCGTAGTGGTACTTGATTCTCACTAACTCAACTCCATTTCTGACAGACGCCTCAATCCTTGTGAAAATCTGTGATAAATATCACCCTGGTGGAACGAAACTCCTCCGGTAAATGGCCTCTTACACACTCACACACACAAACAAACAAATAAACAAACAAACAAACAAACAAACAACGTGCGTGCCCAATCTGTTTAATCTGTTACGGGAATTGATGTCATTGATATATAATTCAATGCCTTCTGATAAAACCAGAAAGGGAGAAATTCTAAAGGGGAAAATTCACATGATACTCAACACGGACACGATTAGCCAGACAACCAACCCCAAACTGGTTCATTTCTAGGTCATACTTTTATTTCACTCACTCATTTTTCAACCACTCAGGTAACTGATTGATAAAGAAGAGAAAAGCAATCGTCGTTCATACGCTCGCTAGTCTGATATAATTTGCCGGAAAGTTCCCAACATATAGGCAAATTACATTGACTCATACAAATGTTAAATTTGGTCATTAATTAATACTGGTGAGTTCTTATCAGTATCTGGGGTCACTTTTCCACACTGTACCCACTCAAAGGCCATCGATCGGTTCCACTCTAGGCCAATCAAACTAGCATCTGTCTGTCGGGTGACGGGTCACCTCCTCAGGTCAACCAACTAACCATTCACTCATCCATTCATTTCTGTCTGGAAGAATAATCTTGCACACGGCCTGATAAGGCCAAATTTTAAGGTAAGCATTTGGATTGGCCATGAACTTCATCAAATCAGCGAACGGGTTCCGTCCGTCACGTGGACCGAACAGGTCAATCACTCTGTAACATTGCTCCGACTCTGGGCTGTAGCTATACAGACCGATAGTCTTTTTGTTTGTTTTTGTCTACTCAGAGAACATCGGGTAGACGGAAAGAGAGAAAGGGAACAAGAGTGGTCGGGAGTGAAGAGGGTTATAAAACGGAATTTCTTCCGGACCAAACCTTTCATTTCTTTGTACCAAATGCCTCTCGTACTCTGTCCAAATTTTACCAAAAACAGGTGAATAAACCAGCGCCTTGTAGAGTATATAGCTGGAACACTGGTTTATTCTAGAGAACGACAACGAATGAAAATCCACACAAATGTGATTTCCATTAAAAACGTAAAATACTGTCTAAATTCAATATAGCAATTATACTACTAACAGTAAAAACAACATATTCCTGGTTTGATTGCAGTGACCAGAAAAGCGTACTGGGAAACTATTAGTTTTGATCAGCAAAGGGTACTTTTGTGTCTTCCAACATCAACGGAATTGCGCGACTTTCAGAGTGAAAGCCCTTTTGGGCCATACATTTGATATTCAAAAATGAACACGTGCCTTATAATTCCGTTGACTACGAACTCACACCGAACAATACAGGGCACCATCCTGTCAAACATTTATTACCATTTGATCAATACACATTTTATCATAGATTGTGATGTTATCGCCTATAAATGAATCACCGCAAACGATCTTCTTTGCCACCGATTTTCCTACAATGCGTAATGATCGAATATGTGAACAATAGAAAAATCCACATCATCCATCTACAAACAAATCCTCGGTTAAGTGGGGAATACGAAAACATGGTTGTTTTCGTTGTTGTTGTTTTCGTAGTAATTGTTTGTGCTTGTACCGCTTGCAGGGGGGGGGATGGGATTCAAACACAAAATTCTAACCGACCTGTTGAAAACAAGCGCGTTGACACTTACTCTCGAATTGCCATTGTAGACGGATAAACTAGGCCACATCCTTTTGCTACTTCACATTGCAAAATGATACGGCAATGCACATCTGCTTGTTCGTCTGTTTGTCTTTCGGCACGCATTCCTTCATTCTATCCTATTCACGTTCACGCGTATCATTTTGCAGGAAAACTCGTGAGAGTCCAATTATTCATACACGAGCGATACACAATGGCCGCCTTCATTGTACAGTGTCCTTATCCAGTTAACCATCGTCATTTCGACCAGACTGACGTCTAATCAACCATGCAGTGATATTCTACCTTCCCTGATCATGACTGAGGAGAAAGTGCGGTACATGAGGAATGCATACTCCATCAGATTTCATTGTATTCATCTCATAAAGTCAGTTTGAATTCTACTACTTTTCCACGTTCGTGGAAGCTTTGTAGTGTCTGGCGAGCCCAACGTGATGTAGCTGACAAGAAAATTTGAACCCTGTCTTCATAAAGGGGTTCTAATTCGGATAACAGTTCAGTTGGATCTCTTCATGCTTTGGCGTGAATGCAATAAAAACAGTGTTTTTCCGTCATAGATCTGAATAAAGAAGTAATAAAAATGGGTTTGCATAATGTGTCCATAATAGTTTTGCTTCATTTACACCTGGGCATACTGTGATGATGATCAGTGAAATAATGAACGTTTGATGAAGTCAAACACAAAGTCAGCGAAATATGTCGAAGGTNACCGTTCACATTCGCAAATATGAGCTATGCAATCAACATAAATGGTTGTTTGCATCGGCATTATTTTGTGATTGACTCCCACCCCTCAGCCTCTTTCGTTTCTCATGGTTTGTATTTTTTGTTGTCATTGGCAGTCTCGTCTTTGTTTTGTATTCGCTATTCCACCGATCGTATAAATCATCTTCACTTCAGTTTACTCGTGTACAGATGTAGATAATTGATCCCGAATGCATTGTGCGAAGCCATGCTTTTAATTTCGCCATAAATATCATGCCAATGGGATCCAGTGCGCTACACACATCGACAGCACTGTTGAGAACATTATCAGTAGAGCCAGACTATAGACATTCGGATAGAATGAGATTGAGGCAAACCATTGTGTCACACTTCGAGCAGTAGGTGGTGTGAAAAGACGAATAACCTCAACACAATTGATCCATCCAGCTGTATACACCTCACTAGCAGTTAAATACTGAGGTAAATTAACCTACCCTGAACCGATAAGATTTTACAACGCTGTTCTCAAAGGCAACTGTGATAAACACGGAATCACAGGCGCACCTGAAAGCACATTTCGCAATTAGATTAGAGAAGACAGACTGAATGTGCCAATTGTAATAACTGTGACGAAGTCAAGACTAGCAAACTGGAAGTACGTCATTCTATGTCTTGGACTCTGCTTCCCTTTAATCGTAATCACTGCAATCAGCAAATATTGGTTATGTTATGTCGTAAGTACAGAAGTAAGAAATGTGATTTGTCTACCGGTGGTCAAGAATGTTCGTGGTCTACCGGTGAAGTCTCAAGTTCCATCCCCTTTCAGGTTGGTGGATTCGCACCACTCAAGCAATCCAACAGCAACTGTGTACTGTTCGCTCACTTTTCCGTCCAGTCAACCTGTGTTCTGCAGCTAACAAAGGTCATTCGTCCAGCCTGATGATGTGTCCATCGGTCTCGTGGATGAGCTCATCTCAAACGACTGCAATTCGATAAAAATGTGAGAGTCAGCTCAAAGTTGGTGGTCCATGTGGTAGTGCTTCATGCTCTGCTTTTTCCATTGGCTTTCAAGGCTTAAATGGAGCACAGTCAGTGTTGGAACTTATGTTGAACTTCCTTTCCGAATGTGGGTGTGACAAATGTGGTGGAAAAGTGATAAGCCAATAGGACTGTACCATGTCCAAACCCTCGAGTAATACTGACCAACGAGCCTTGTTGCCAAGAGTTTCCGGATTTTTTTCACTAGACCCAATGATTAATTCTGTAGAGTCGTTTAATCCAGATTGAATTATCGATTGGACCACGATACTGCTTTACCAATTTCATGTATAAGTGGCTAGAAAAAACACCATTTCAATCCAAACAAAAATGGATAAAAAACGTTGTGTATGCAGTTGGCGGAAATAGTTGTGTCACTTACTATATCTTAATATTTGTCCAGTTTAAGGTCAGTGCGAACCAGTAAAACTGCATTTTGATGGAGCAGTCCGATTCCACGATACACTCGAGATTTACGCTTATCTGTGAGATCCACTGTGTTATTTTTCAACTGTAATTTTACTGGTATCTCTTTTTCCATCATTTTCTAAGTACAAGTAAGCTTCCTGGGGGTAAGGTCTTATTTTATTTTTCTCGTAGGATAATTTCATCCATCTGTGATTCGGTTCCCTATTCACCGGCTATCCATTCTGAATAACGCTCGTGAAGACCAGTGATTATGCAAACTTAAATAGAAAACGAAGCATTTGCAACACGTTTTGAATTCACACCTGCTCTGCTGTGGAGACCAGCTGACTCGGTGACGAAAAAATCGATAAAATTAGTCGGTGACCGATTTGAACAAGCGTTCAGTAACACAGATAACTCCGTTGGTGTGCTTAGTGAGAATGTATGTAGAACTGTCTTTGTCCACGCGATGATTCACCCAGTATACTATCCGGATTCTCCTGTCAGCAGTCCGAGTAACCAATTTCCTAGTCAACGCCTCTATTGGACTGACTGGCCACCTTCCACCCCACCCCGACTGCCCCGACCACCTCATTCAGACAAGCACTATAGTATATTTTCATCGCTTAGATTAACCACAGGTTTTCCAACAATTAGCCATCTTTTCAGGAAAGAGAGAAAAGGATGAAACAGCGTCATCCTCGTTCTCATTGGACCTATGAGTCACCTTCTCAATTTCACCCCCTTTCGCGAGATCACATATGAGAAGACAGTGCTATTTGTTGACATGCCCACTCTAAGCATTGACTATATACAGCTACGCATAAGTCATAATGGTCACTATGGATTCGGGATTTCATATGCTGTTCTGTCGAAATGTGACTACTACACTACGGGAGTCCGTGAATTCAAACTGGTTTAGTAAGCAAAGCGTGTGGAATTTTAAAGGCTTTGCGTTTTCGCTAGCAATCATAAGGCTATCAATGAACAGTCCAAAAGATAGATTGAATCGTTAACAAGAATACTTCATCACACCGTGTGAATTCGTCCCAATTGCTTTAGAAAAGGCTTGAAAAAAGTAGATGTGACGGTTCGAACCCGAAAGTGAATGACTGTGAGGCTTCCCCACAATACGGCCTGGAGCTGGTGACTTCAGCGGGACCTATTATACTCAGCGGATGGGATCAATCTGCGATATCGATACCAGCCAGTCAGGAACCACCAGCAATAAATATCTAGCGAATGCACTGGGATTCTAACGCGGGCATGAGAGCTTGTCAGTTGGACGCACTGGGCTATCCATGCGAACCCTAGGCAACTTGCTACATCTCAATGCCGCACAATATATAGTTCTTATCCTCCATTTTGACCAGTCCTCAGCTAATAATAAATATATATATTTTCATGTCTATGGTATCGCTAGTATAGAGCAGGTAACTCAAATGACGATGACCCACTTGTAAAAGTAGCTATCCCACGTTTTCTGGCAGAGAAAATACGATCAATCGATCCGATTTATGGGAACTTATTGCCGTAATTCTATTCGTATTTCAATTATGCCAAGTTAAACGGGACAGACAATACTGCAACTTCGTGTTTCATGTCCTGGTTTGTTTCACTGCATTTCAATGGGTGGGTCATGAAGAAGATTACATGTAAAATGCCCAATTTTCTAATCTGATTTACCTGACGATCGTCGTCCGCTCACCTATTTCTAAGCATTCTTTGCCCGTTAGGCAAAGTCTCGTGATGATTTGTTGTATGCTCTTTCAGAATAGCTGTACCACTATCCTTGCCATGACAGTGTGCAGACGTAATCATAGCACAAAAACGTGAAAGGTTTGTAAGATTTTGTTGCCAGGTTTGTATGTTGACAGCTGAGCCATGGTGACCGCGTATGTACTATGCTGTGGTCTATACGCATCAATGGTACTGTACCGAAAGCTAAGTATCGTTCACATCCGGTATTGGAAACAATGATTCATTTGAGAAAAAAATGTTTCCTTTTTTTCTGGTGTGTTGTGATGGTGACAATCAGTCTAATTGTTTCTCGTCGCATCCGCCCGTTGCCGGTTCTTTCATCTGTTTGTTTCCTAGCTTGAACACAAATCTTGTAAATAAGCGTATCGCGTTCCGACCTGTTAGATACAGTTTTCACACAACCAGACGCTAAATGTAACTGGGATATTATTTCCTCAAAGGAGGGGGGTGTAGGAGAAAATACCCTGCTCACTTCCGACTTAATCCGGTTTGTTTGAATTAGCATCAACCCAGTAAAATCACTCCCCCAGACAATGAGAAGGTTTACTTCCTCCGTTTATTTTTTTACTCAGGTCGTATTCAACCAGCTCACCAACTCCGGCCGCTCTCACTATTACGTCAAGCAGTCTGTTTGAATGGACTGGAGAGTTTTGGAATCGATCTGGGATAGATCTATTTGCATGACATGGACGTGCACTAAACCACGTGGCTTGTTCCGTCCGTGAGGCAGTCAGANAACAGTCGTTTTACTGACAAATTTTATTTATTGGATCTGAAGTTGTAAATTCGATTTTCAGGAGCAGGAGGAGAGGGTAACTACTCAAAGACAACGCCACGGACACAGAAATGGGGCATTGATAGCGAGACCCAAAACACACAACTGTTTTGGTGATACTATTAATAGCTCCAAACAACCAAATTGTCAATTTGAACAGGTATATCTTTGTCAATATCATTACTAAGAGCATACAATTTCATAAATTTGTTAACTACAGAATGCATTTAATGTCCGCTTGATAATATATGACATTGGTCATGGACATGTTCTCGGTTCTCCAAAATTTTAGACTTATAAGTCATCCTACATTTTAGGATTCATTTTTCTGCATGTGTGAGTTGCATACAAAGATCATGGCTAAACCCGCCAGTTACAGAAGATTGCTTTAATTTGTATCCAAATAAAAGAGTTTCCAGCAGCAAGAAAGGTGGAGTGGGGTGGTTGCATACACCAACACTTCGTGGTTTGGCAGTTTAGAAAGAATTTACTCAGAATCATGCAACGATACTGGTTGTCTTTCTCCGCAGTCTCATCCTAAGATTTTCAGACATAAAAGAACCTTTAAGAAGGATTTATACACAGCTCTGTTTTTTTACACAAACCCCTATTTGGGATTTTGTTGATTCGTGTTTACTGTTCTTTGTTCCACTGTTAGAGGACAATTTGAACATTACTGATTGTGCGTCAACCCTACCTCACACTGCAATTGATCTATTCGATTTGTGTTTTTCTCGAAACAGAGGTAACTCTTTTTTCGTTAGAATTATCAAAAATCATTCTGAATTTATTCCCATCAATCAGTATACCCCGGCCTCACTGTCTGCTTCTCTTGAGGCTTAGATATATCTCTTTCTGCCTTTGACCCTTTCGGACAAACTAGCCAAATCAATATCCGTTTTCACAACACTGCCTNCTATGGAACTTCGCAGTTTTCCTGCATACACTCGATAAGCTACAATATTGAACTTTTTGCTGATGCAGTCACTTGGAATTTTGACGTGCACTGTCCCTTGAAAATGCTCTTGCTCTTCAATAGTCGTTTTTTCTCTGTTATACTAATTCCACTACAAAAATCCCCGGACTTATCAATGGCCAAATAAATCAAACAGATTGATTGATCCTTTACCTGCAAAGTCCTATGTGGCCACATTAACCGATGTCTATGCAAAGGAATTAAGCTTCTATGTGGAAGACCAACGAGGTCTGGTGTAGACGTAGAATGTACAAACCATGCATATGTACAATCAAGCACCGACCCCCAAATTCCATGGATTCCGGATGAGGCTGCTGACATAATCCAGTTATCGAAAGAAAGAGCGTTCAAAATACTTATTAAACTCAAAATAACCACAACTTTCAATTTCGACGATATATCAAAATCGCTTCCGAGGTACAGTGTTGTTTTTCTGACGGGTGTATTTAAAACTATGCCTAGCATGTCCTTTTGCACGTATTCTATTCCCGATGGCGGCAGATCCGTCACAAGTATTCTCATCCATGCTCCCTCTGTCGTTTGATTATAAGACAAACAGATGCACTTTGGGTTATCTTGCATAGCTAGTTGATCCTGTAACTAAAGTCTTAAATCCATCCACGAAATACATAAGAGGTGTTTTATAATATTTTTTTACTTGAATTTGACTGTATTCCACGGGCCCCCCTTCTTCGTAAGGTGGAAACAATTGGCCACCCCAAACACCTATTGGCGTGGCTAGCCGACCACTTCACGAACAGAACTCGGTGCACTATAGAGTGGGTACTAGTATATCCAAACCACTCGTGAGTGCTTCATGGAAGCGATTCTCTCACCCTTCTTCTTTTCCACCTATATCCGTGAGCTCTCGATGCTTTCCTTAGTCAGTTTATTCACTTACGTCAACAATACTGCCCTTAACCAGGCATGTCGTGTCTGCGGGCTTTCAAAATTCTTCCAACAATTTGCCTGGTGAGTGCAATTTGTCTGTTTTGTCTGGATTTCCAAAGTGTTTTGAATTTATATTCACCCTCTCCCGGCGTACTAATCTATGTGATTCCTCTATCATAAACACAAGGCCTTCAACTGGAAGAGTCTGTCAAATATTTAAGAGTAAAGATGGTCAAACACTTAAGGTGAACAGATCAAATTTGTGAATGTGTGAAGTAACTTCAGAGACTGCCTTGTCAAGCAGGAAAACCCAAACGATTCAAAGTCAAATAAATCAATGTATTTTTGTTTATATGATGAAGTCATCGTGTAAATGAGGCGTGAGCTGAAAATCTGGGAAGCACTGGACAGCTATTTAGACCTGGTTGNCAGCAGTGCGAATCCATTGACCCAACCGGGGATCGAACTCGGGACCTCGCAGGTAGAGCGCAAACATACTACCCATCGTGGCCATCGGACAGTTGATCAGACTTTGTCATTTGGAATATACACGATGCAGCACAACCCGTCTATGCGAGCTTGTTGCGAGTATCGGTCCTCGTTCATCTCAGCACTAGCCCTCAGGGTTACGACTCTCATGCAACAAATAATCAGGTTGTGAAAGTTTCCGACCGACTTATAACCCTGGAGGCTAGGGCTGAGATGAACGAGGTCCGATACTCGCAACAAGCTCGCATAGACGGGTTGTGCTGCATCGTGTATATTCCAAATGACAAAGTCTGATCAACTGTCCGATGGCCACGATGGGTAGTATGTTTGCGCTCTACCTGCGAGGTCCCGAGTTCGATCCCCGGTTGGGTCAA
>UZAN01039800.1:79094-112305 GCA_900618425.1 Echinostoma caproni | reverse complement strand
ATCGTTCTCTAGATTCCACTCCAATCGTCATTCACAATTTTTCCTTTACCGTTGTTTTTTTCCTTCGGTCTATTTTCAATGCCGTTTCGCCGTTTCACTCCAACAGTTTCTAGAATTCTGGCAACGTTTATTCTTGTCTTACGATTGCTGTCACTTACATTACAGGATAACTACTCCAACCGCCGCTTCCGTTGCTGCTACTATCACCGCCGCCACCGGTGAATTGACAATTTCTAGAAGAGGTAGTCCGTCTGTCACCCCTCGAGGAACCCCCACCCGAGTGACGCAGCTTCGAACAGGTTCGGATTCGAAACCTCATGGTCTGACGACTCCTACCAGATCTAGTCCCAGGTTGCAGTCAAATGCGCACACTCCGGTCTCCTACCAGAGGCGGCCGCTTCACTTCCGTGACATATTTTCAGACAGTGAAGACGAAATAAACTCGTGTCCACCACACATAACAAGAACCGATGCGGATACACGCGGCAAACTTTGTCTGGAACCAACCGGTCGGAAAGTTCTCAGTCCACTAAATCCGTCCAGACAAGCCGTGGATCGCCTGGAGACCAGATTAAAGAAATCGGTTGATGGAAGACGTTCCGCNNNNCCAGAATTACTCGCTTTGGCCAAAGCCGAGGCCCTGGGTCGCAGAGTCGCTCAAATGGCCAATGAACACTTTCGATAGATTGTACTGTATTGTTTCACCCTCTCCCATTTCTATGTGCACTCAGTGTCATGTATCAGTGAATGCTATACTTTACTGACGTTTTCATGTTTGATGCACGGATGTTCCCAATCGATAGCCCACCGGCACCTTAGAGACCTCTCATTAGGCAACCATAGAATATTGCTCCAAGCACAAGCCTCGAGATCTATAGCGGACGTTGCCTAGCCCCTTATTTTTCTCCAACCATTCGTTCTTACAGCAGGATATTTTTCTGAAGGGTAGCATTTGCCTATTTGACGCTTTCCTGTAATTTATGATAGTACTGAAGCGGTTTAGGCTGCCACAACTAGCATGCTTCGGGCCTCAAGCTCCAAATCTTGAACCCGCCATCCAACTTTGCTAGTAGGCAGTTTCTATGACTCCAAGGGTGATACTTTGTGTTTTAGAAGAGCCTTACATTAGCTACTCCGAGGGCTTGGGTGCTGGTCCCCATAAGCGAACAGTAGGTTCTTGGTGTTTCGGTCGAGAAAGTCATTTGTTCGGTAGAATGGCTAGAATATAGAACCGTATGTGTTTAGGCTGTCCCCTTATAGCATTCTACAGGGGTTTAAATGCTTTGGTTACGTTTACAAGGATGTTTGTGAAACTAATCGTGATGATGAGTAGATCTGATTGTCAATTCAGAGAAAGACGACATGAAACGGACGGTTTATTCATTTCCGTAGCTTCGTACCAATCAATGTAACAAACAACCTCATAGAGTGTTTGACCAATAGATCTAGAAGGATCTGCGTGGGACTGTCTGGGCACGTGGTTTTCTATTCGAAACCCAACTCTTCGGTACTCAAAAAAATTTCTGCAAGCGCTTAAGCTCCTGTAACCGAAATTCTAACAAGTGAAGCGTCTGGAAGCCCCCGAACGGACGATAACTGGCCCTGAAAGAAACTTACGTCGAAAGTGGAGCGCAATTGTGATCCAACTCTTTGAATACTCTAATTTCTTTCCCTCGTTGACCCTTATTTCTAGCCTGTCACAAGTACAGGTGTTAACCGAACTTGTGCGGTATACCCCTCAATTTAGAAAAATTTCAATAACCTCGGTGGGATTCGAATCCACCTGTTGACACCGCCTCCGTTTTTCCACCGGGCACGCTCCTCTGGCTGAACTACGAGGCTACACCAATAGCACTGACATTTTCACACTTGGATTCCCCAACTAACTTACACGGCCACATTGAGTTCACCAGGCAGCATGTAGGCTGACTGTCATGACAGGTATTCTTTGAAATCTACCGAGTGAACTTCTAAGGCAGGGCTAATTGTTAAATTATGTTGTGGGTTCAAATCCCACCGAGGCTACTGAACATTTATTCACACAGTCGGTGTCCAGTTTAAAAACAATCTTTGGTCACGTGATTAGCTTGAACTCTGTCTTGGCGCTACCGCCGATCATCCGTGATTACTTATCAAATACACTCGATATATATTTTTATCTAGTCTTGACTAATATTGGTAGCTTCCGCAGAAGGGTATATTAATTCACTGTTTATTACCGGGATTTTACTTTCACAGGAGTTACTTGTGTGTCTCGGCTGCAATCGGGGTTTGGGAATTGTAGAGCAATGATTCAATATGAAAATAATCTGCTACAGGAGAAAACAATATAATATTTGAGCTTTGAAACGTTGGGATGATCAAAAATCAAAATCAGATAGTTCGAATGGGAAATCAAGCAATCTGATAACTGATAAAAAGTGAACAGGTTAACTGAAATTATTAGTGATTTAGTGTGCCTTTGCTTGGCGAAAAGGCAGTGAAAAAACCCTCTATGGCTTAAACTATCTCTCCGGTAGTTGACATGATACTCATTAGTTTTCTTTCACCCATAAGGTATAAGCTTAAGTGATTTAAGTCATCCGGAGAAACTCGGAAATCATTATAGTTGTGAATTAGCTGTGACGCAAATTGTGATGAGTAAGTGCGTTACTTTGTGGTCTTGTTTACCTCATTCAGATCAATTTTTTGGCATTAGTCGGACTACTGATAAACACGAATAAGTGTTTGGAAAAGAACATCATTCAGTCGACTGATAAGCCAGCCTCAAACCGTATATTCCACACGCAGTCGTTTCCAAAAAGAAAACACCACTAGGTTAGGATTTCAATGCACAGATGGAACGTGGCCTATTTTTGTGGCCAAAAAACTGTATTTTTCAAGATACGATTATGAATGGAATCAATAGGCGCCAAATCATTCGAAGAATGCAGTCGTCATCGTCTACCGCACCTTATTCGCAGCCGCGGCTCCGGGTTGAAAGAAACCACCTAGAGACGAGGCATGAAGAAATGCATAGAGCAATTAGGTAGAGTAGGTGTCTCGCCTTCCCGTTTGGGGTCCGAAAGTCTGCAACTGGTTGATGTAGACACCGAATGATATGGCAGCGAACCGTCAGCAGTGGCGTTCTTGTTATTTCTTATTGAGTCAGAATGCTTGAAACGCTATGTTTGCACACTTAGATTGTGTACTCTGTGTGTTGACCACAGAGGTTCACTTTCTTTGCCTCCCTCCAATTAGGCCCAATCTCTCTCCATCTTATGCTTTGTCGCTTAATTTGTGCACATTGAGCTTGGCAGCAATCAGTGAAGTTCGCTTCATTGTACCTTGCTGTTTGATGATGGTGGTGATGCTGTCGCGACCAGCAGGATTCTGCAAAGATCGGTTCTATTATTGGCAACAGCACCCCATTTAGCGTGCAATTCTGCCCCTTTATCTACAAGTCACCTTGCGCTCAAGGTTACGCATAATCTTTTGAACAATGCGATTCAGTAAAAAGCGTAGTACTAGTGTATCCGAGGTCTGACTCTAGGTGATGTATTGACTCCATTCAAGGCAAGTAGTACAAACCACTGGCTACTTACAGTTCATTCTCAACTGCAACGCCGTGCAAGGCTCCATTCATGGTGGCACGTCTTCGTCAGTTTCAATTGGACATTGGTCAATAATAGCACTCTTATTCATTCTGTTATCTTTGCCGGATTATTCCAATCGTTGGAAGTGATACAACAATCGATATCTCTGTGGATGGATTATCCCGTCATCTTAACCTCGTGCGTTATGTCCTAATGTCTCTGCAGAAGCTAAATATTCCAGATCACTGTGTTTTCCTCCGTTCACCGCTTTCCACCTAATGATGATAATGATAGTCATTGACCACATATACTGAACCTTGGCACATTGAACTAGAACCAGGTGGAAGTTTAAACTTAGCTTTCTCGCATTTACTCCTAGGTACTCCGTTCATTTCAAAGTGCTCTCTAATCTTCCAGTAAATAATAACCATAATCACAGACTGGTATTAATGTTTAAGCTCAGGTCAGTGTTAGAAACTGATGCGATTCCTAAGATCGTTATGCGATGTAGGTTTCCGTATCACCAATCCCAAATGAGTAGAGGTAAATAATGATGTGTATGACTCAAAGTGAACCCAAGTTAGAACAAATACTTGGATTCCCTACACCGTATATCAAGCAACAATAAGAAGAGGTTGCATCCAGTATGGTGTGCATAATGGTGTTATTCCCGCATTGATTTTTCTCAATTTTATCTTTACCAAAATTATTCACCGCTATATAAGGAAGTTAAACTGAATTCAGTTGTGAACCTGATGTACTAATTTTTCCGAGTAAATATGTTCCTGGGGGTGCGAATACCCATCCGCAGATCACCATATCGGTGAGTCATGCATCAAATGTATTAGGCGATGTCCAATTATGCAATCTTGAAGCGTAATCACGCCACACCAGGTGAGTGAACGACGATCAATAAGCTCATGAATGTTCGTTTTACCAGACGCGATTCAAGATGGTCTGATTTGAGACAACGAAAATTACCAAAACACCGGAATACTGAAAAAACGCATAGATCGCCGCCGATTGCTTGAAACAATTTTGATTGATCCACATCGGTATAAATCTAAGAGTAAACACAAAATTGGTGGAATGCGTTCTAATCAGTGTTTATCTTCAGATGGGGTAGCATGTACAATGCAGTGTGTTATCAGTACCACGGATAAGGGCTCGCCGTATTTGTAATTGATTTATCTGGGTTAGATGTCACGTCACTAGTGAATGGAAAGATGTGATAATGAGTGATCAGGGATGGCTCAGTTTCGACGACCCTGATGAACTTGTGCCGTACCAACATTAGTTGTATACGAGAACGTTAGCCTTCGGAGATCGAGCGAAGGAAGATTTCTCTTTTATGTTCTATGAAACCATTTTTCTAATGGGCAGTTTTGACACGCAATCCTGCAAATAAATTAAACAGCTGACTACGACATCTACATCTTGAAAGAGTTTCCTCTTCCCGTGATATCTGAAAATCGACCGCGGAACATGATTTTCTTATAGGAGAGCATCATATTTCACGCAACTAACTGGAACAGAATATGACGATTGCATTCAAACGTCAAGATCAGCCCAGAACTGAAATTGAAGACGGCTGTCATCAATCAGTAGGATATTCCATACCGTTCATAAATCAAATACTACCATCCTCCATCAGTTGAATAATTTTGAAGGTTAGGCAAGCCAGATCCGAATGGGAGTTATGCATTTGTATGAATAACAAAGATGCTTTGTTTCCCAATCATTTGAACTTTTTTTGTGTGCTTGGAATGGGATTATTTGCATTTCACAACCCTAGGAAGGAGAGGAGGGTATTATGCTGAAATGAATCAATTTAGCTGAATGTGAATTAAAATATTTTCGGTTTTACAATACGTGAACAGTTAGTCAAGTAAATAGGTACAGAGTAACAAAGAGAAAATAATATAGCGGAGCTCATCAACGGTCGGGCAGTTCAAGACGGATTGAATGAATTGTCAGATCAACGAGGATCTTCTAAAAGACATTATGATGAATTTCGTCACATAAGGAGCAAATCAAATGTGGAATGAAATTTTCGGTAGCACTTAACAACGATTTTGACATTGTTGTTTCATCAATAATGAGAATTTATTTATCCACGAAACGACTAACTTTTCGGATCTCACCAGAATTTACCTCTTCTTCTATTGTAATGAATCCTTGACTCTTTATACTACTTGTGAGTAGGTAAAACGTTCATGCAAAAATGCTTCCTATGTTTCCAAGTACCAAAATGGGAATTCGTCGTGTATATGGCAAATGAGGCCTGAACTGAAAAGCTAAGAATCACTGGATAGCTGTTTCGACCTGGTTCGGTCTCATCAGCAGTGCGAATCCATCGACCCATTTGGGGATCGAACTTCGTGGAAGGTGAATTAGATTATAGGGGGTTTATGCTCTTACTAATGGAATGAACTGAAAACTAAAAGGCCAAGCCACGAATCATCAGAAAGGTAATACACTTGTTGACATTTGTTTGCAGGTGTTCCTTTGGAATGTACATATGGAACTAAATATAGTTTCTGGAATGACATGTTTGTTGTTTCTACGGTTGTGGAGGGTCATCAACCATATGTAGTCGATAAAATACTCTCAGATGCTTCAGTTACTTTTATTCCGGATGTCTATTTTACTATTTTCCTTGAGGAATCATTACTTCATACTTCCTTAGCAACGATCTCTCATGTCGTAGGTTCTAACTTCTTACAGTTGATTGAAAGTAACTTAGTCTGCAATTCATTTCACATCATGGGAAAACTTGTCACAGACATGAAAACAACCAAAATAATTGGGGAAAAGCGAACGCAAAACTAATCATGTTTTTAGCTAAGCCCATGTGATTTTGCAAGTTCGAAGGTGAGTGTATAGTTCTCAGGCGATGCTCTCCTAATGAAATTTTGTTTATTTCCCACAAATTGCGTCTGTTTGTGCGGGTTTTCGACGCAGTTGTTCACAGTGTGCACTGGTCAACTGTTCCTTTTACTTTGGGATTCTCCAGAATGTGTTCATTCTCTGCACAGTTGCATTGGTTCCTATTAACTTTTCGGAAGTTCATTCTCAACAGGCAGCGTAATTGGCATTAGGCGTTGACAATGGGAGACAACTCAAACAAAGAAGACGCATAATCACCATGAGCCATCTGATGGTAACACGTCCCAAGGTCAATCGTGAGGGGGTATTCCGTTCACCACCACTATGTTTGGAGACAACAGAACTTGATCCATGAAAAACACATGCCTCAGAAGAACTTTATTTGCTCGTAGCTTCACCGTCGTGATACGTACTATACCACTAACCCACCTATACCTACGTCGCACCGTTTTCTACTGAAGACCCTTGATATGTAAATCAAATTTATTCTAACTGTGGGAAACGACTCTGGAAATCCTTCTAGGGAAAACGTGGTATTTTGTTTTTAGCCTGCATATTACTTTGTCGCAGGGACTTGAATAGTTGACCAACGTGTCTATGACCAGAGGCCATAATTATTTGAATTCGGTTGTAGTTGCAGTAGAAGAGAGTGAACTCCGACATCGGAACTTACATCCCGGACCCAAAGAAAGTTAAACTCTGTATTGGGAGGCTGTGATTGTGTTCTAAAATAGAGTTGAAAAGGTGCATTTTAACATCATTCTACAAATACCAAGTCATGTAAGTGCTTCATGAGATAATGAGATCATAACTATAATTATTGTGATCAACACAGCAAGGCAATGTGAACAAAAAATAGCCCAAATAGAGAATGTGCTACTGATAAGCGATCGAAACCTCGTAAAGAGCATGTAACTCCAGAGATGCCGGATTCGAGTGCATAGAGATGCTTGTAACTAAGTCGAGTGGTGGAAGCAGAAACATGATTAATTCAGTTATGAGTGGGATGCTCGGAATTATTCAGAATAATGTGTGAAAATTCGTTGAATGCTCCTGTTACTGTTGAACGACTTTACCAACAGCAGAATATTTTATATTAGCTTCTGTCTACTATCTTGTCCAAATGTGTCCGATCCCATAGCGCCGCCACTGAGAGAAAGACAAGTTAAAGAGTTCAACCGCTGGAATGTTCCGCGTCGAAATGGAGACTGTTGCACAACACATTCTCAGAGCCATTTAACTTCACCTCAATCCAAAGAGTCTGCCTTACTTTTAGTGACAGATAAATTAATCGGATATAGGAAACATTCTACTGTTTGAAATACCAGAGATGTTTACAGCAGTCTTGGGGTTGTAGCACGAAAAGATAAACAGGGAACCACTAGAATTGCGCTTGACAGCCATGTGGATTTCAGGAGAGAAAAAATTGTCCTTCGATGGAACTTTTGCCGTCATACTATCCGGGTCATGAAGACTGTTCCTTCCGCCTTCAGTAGACCAGAATCAACAACCACCTCTCAAAATACTTGCCCGGCCCGGCTGTTTCGCAGCGAGCGCAGTTTCTCCTTCTACTCTACAGTCAATTGTATTATTTTTTATCCCATTCTCAAGGTCATATCGGCAAATTGTCAGAGATGGAACTGTAATGCCAAACCGGTCAATGTGGCATTATTACTGTTGCCGAAACTTGACTGACGACCGACATCCTGGACTCAGCGTTGTGCTCACCGGGTTCGAAGCAACTCAGTCGTGACTGTCCTATGAGCGTTGGCGATGCATTGCTCTATTTTAGGAGCAAACTACAAATTTTATAATTCCAGAAGACCGATACTGGCTGAAGGAGAATACGTTATTTCGAAACAAAGCTAGGATATAGATAATTGGCGTGCATATCACGAGATGTCTCATTTTGAACATGTGATCACAATTCCCGGCAGTACACAGGATATTGAGTGGAATAGACTGTAGTTATCATTTCGAACACAGCCATTCTCTCTGAGAGATCTTGTTCATGTTTGACTGTTGAAAGAAACCGACAACCACATCCTTTTGCACACTACTGAAAAATGTGCCTAGTACCTCACAACGCAATAATAGTTAGCTGTTTACCCTTATGAAGCTTGTAACTCTTTATGGTGAAAATTGCGAGTGTTGTTGCGCGATGCCTGCTTGATCGGTTTTGCGTTTCGTCCTTTTTGATCAATAGAATCAGCCAGCCAGACTCTATTACAAGACATATTTCATGTTTTTATTGAGGCTCACGTGTATCCTTATGATAAGTGACTTCGATCTCCCAAAGAGGGGCTAAATCAGTAACGTCCTTACTGCAGTTCGTAAAGGTCATTGAAACATTCACTTTGCAATCATGCGAAAAAAATAACTAGGTTTGAACCCGATCAGTCATCACCGACCTCGGACTTGGGGTTAAAAAGCGAGAAATAGATAGCATAAATGATTTCAACTATATTTCCATTAGGATGCAGTAAATATGCTGCATTGTTGTTTGACTGCATTTGTTACGCATTTTTGTATAAAAATTCTCCGGATAACGTTCGTATATTTCACATTAAACTTAAGATCATGGTGCAAGGCGACCAGGGGGTTTTCCCGCAATGAACCATGTGATCCTCTGGTACCCTGGCAGGAATTTACGAATCACTTTTAACAACTGGTAAAAACAAATACACTACCGACCCAACCAGTCCAATTTCCGCGATTCGCAGCCGAAGGACGAAATAGAGTTTAAAGAGCCATTTCTCACGGATAAGTAAGTTCTTTGAAATAGCACTGGAAAATCAGTGCATCAATTTGGCACGAGAAGACAAGTTAATGTACCACGGAAAGCTGGCACATAAGGTTATATCTGATTACAAACTGTTATACAAACCTATAAATGCCTCCCAAACGATCATGTCTGGAGTCCCATTCGTTGCCCATACGTTTGACAGGACATTTTTCAGCCCAAACAAACGATGCAGGTGAAATACTGAAAATGAAATAGACTCCATTGGTCTAACGCCAGCATTCGACTACCTCAGTGAATAGATGACCTTCCATATCCACCACTAGCCGCAACTAATTTCCCCCAGAAATGGTACAACCAAAACTGTCATCGTTGAAATTATTCATATGCAAAGCTAGATAATACTGACCTACAAACACTTATGACCCTACCAAGTATCATAGCTTAGCTGTTAGCGAAATATCATCGCGCATATTTGACAACACAATACTTCCATAGTTATGGGAGCAGTTAATGATTTCACCTATATACAAAGGTAGCAGTGGTAGTAATCCGGCTAACTACCATCCAGTCACACTCCTTCCCGTGTTGTCCAGTTACATGGAACCATTGTTGTAAACCTCATGATGAATCACTTGTGATCAAACAACTTATTATCTTTATTTCAACGCAGCTTTCGAAACAAGCCATTGTGAACAGTTAATTTGCTTCTGAACCGATGGAAATGAACAAACGCAGTAGAGAAAGGCGAAGCACAGCTGCGCAACATTTACACTCATGGAATCCAGTGACTCCTGCTATCTGGGATACGAAAGAACCTTCTTGAACAACGTACCACAACATTTTGGGTTTATAGGTTACTATCTGGTTCTATCAACGTCTCCTGCGTGATCCCAAATTCGTGGTTCTCATATCGTTTTCGTTTTTGTACTCGAAATTCTTTCTCCAAAGTTAGTGTTATTTGCAGATGATGCAAAATCCTTAATTTGAGAGCTCATTGACACTTCGGAGATGATTCTGCATAACTCATCGATGATCGATCAAAAATGAACTCGAACTCAGCACACCGAAACATACGATCATACCCCTACACTTCAGAGATCGATATATGCATCTCCTTGGAAATCCCCTACTGCAACGCGGTTCAAGTAAGAAGAACCTGGACATTAGTAATGTTCACGAATAGCTAAGGTGTTCGATCAAATACACCAGGCTTCGTCTGCAAATTTGAAGGATATCGGTTTGCTGAAGTGTTTCTTTGGTTGCCTTAAATCAACACTGTCCCCGTGTCTTCTTCAGCATGCATTTGATCATACACGCAGTATGCCATCTAGGGCTGGGAATCAGGGTTTTACCATGATCGAAGGATACAGGAACCTCCAAAAAGGATAGCCGCTGAGATGGTTAATGGATTGCATTCTCTCACCTATTTTGTCAGATCAAGATCATTTGGATTATATTCTACGCAGTGTTGCCAAATTTGAGCACAATTGATTTTTGTACATGAAATTCAACAGAACCCAAATCATCCATGTCGATCGCCGCTTACACTCTCATCCAAACTTCACTTCAGAGGTCATCCTTTAGACTTCGTGCCTCATAAAGGTCGACTGGAGTGCGAGCGCTAATCTTTTTCCTTCAAAGTGGGCATCACTTGAAACTCTGTCCCACCCCAACTCGTTTGTGAGGGAATTGTTAAATCCTTCAGGTGGAGACTTGATAAATCATTACATTTTGACATCCAAAAGACTAATTGTGTTTACCGCATTTAACTTATTTCCTTGTAAAGCCCATCGATTCATTTGTGTCCAAAGGCTCAAGGGGCAAGAAGAGCAATCGCTTTTAAGCATTTTACATAAAAAGGCGTTGACTTTGTGTAGGATGACGCATAACCTTTAGCCGCATCAAAGTTTATATTATAACCACACGGATTCCGCAACGTTCGTTTCCGTACTAATGTTGTAAGTGAATGAATGCAGTTGAAGGAGGATAACGTACTTCATTTATGATACCCCTCTAATACCGAATAAACAGTTGTATTTATTTAGATTCGGCCATTTTATTATTGCACCCCTGGTTACTTCACACAATGGTCCAAAAGCTTTCGTGGTACCAGATTTCAATCCATATATGAATCGTGCCAGGTAGAGTGTGATCGCATTGAACTACCTATTTATTCTGTCTAGCCGTTAGCGGTTTGCAAGGTCCCCGTATCCAAAGGTTAGAAATACTTAAAGCACTTGCGCGAGCTGCATCCCCAAGACAGACCTCGAGTTGAAAGATAGATTGAAATTGGCCTTTGCACGAGTAAATCGGTAGCACGATTGTATAATATTTTGACATTTTCGTATTAACGTTTCCTCTATCCCGGGATCAAAAAGACCTGTCTCCAATCAGGGACAAGATCGGATATATTTGTTTAGTCAGAGAACATCGTGCAACTGACTGAATTATCGCATAAGTCCAAACAGAAAGTTTGAAATGCATATTGAGCTATAGAAGGACATCATATCTCACATGTTGTAGCAAAACTTCACATAGTTTTAGGTACACGGAATATGAAACCACTGATCGCAATTCTCTCACATTCATGCCCTGTGAGGTGTANGGTGTAAGTGTAGAGTGAGGGTAAACAGAGGTTCTGGGGCAAATAAACAACCCAGTTAGTGACCGAAAAATTTTTCTAATTCAGCCTTTTGTAATCTGTGCTTTGTTTGTGTCACTCTCTTTGCGTGTGTCTGTGCTGGAGCGTGCAACAGGTCACATGGATAGTTGAAACTGATAGCAGTCAATTCTGTGATAGTCAAGTTCGGAATAGTCTTATGAACATACAGGCGGGGGGAATTTCANCGAGCGTCCGTGGGTGCGTGCTAGTGCGTTCAATTTGCATAGATAGTCACAGCCTAACGGGCGGAATGCGACCTGTGCCTTTCACTGTGATACAGGGCGTGGTGTAGAGCTTGTGAATAGTCCGAGGAGCGAATAAAACGCATGTATGTATCACGTCTCACCATGCCGTAAATGTGTTCTTGAGCACTGTCGAAAATATATAGGGTCGGGTTTGTCTTTTGACAGAAAAAGAAAACGAGATGAGAACGAGGGAAGGGGCTGAATATCTTGGTAGCAGCCATCAATTAGTTTCAACACTGCAGTGTACCGCATTTGGGCTGATTATCCACTTTGGTAAGTAGGGAACAGTTACAAATAATGGAAGCACGTCAGTTGAGTGAAGAACAATGAAACAGGGAAGCAGATTTTAAAGTTTTCAACCAATCCATCCCATTGACCAAAAGGTGTTTGTGATATTTAGTTCTTATGATCAACTCCCTAACCATTAGGAATAAAATCAGAACTTCTGATCACTATGATCTTTTGTTTTCTTTCTACGTATTTTTACTGAACGTTGATCATCATACAAACAATTCCCAGGACGAGGGGCGTTATCAATCAAATAGGGTTAGAGTAAGTTAGAAGTCGGTGGTGGGATTCCAGCGTACGTCGTATAGGGTGATAAGTTGGTAACAGCCGTTTGACCAACGCCGCCCCACTAAAACGACATCCCAAGAGGGATTACTTAACTTACGCTTTACCGTCAGTTTTTTCTCAGTAACATAACACGAACTTGCATCTCAACCTCAGAAGTAAAAAGCAAAACACAACAGATTTTATAAAATTATTAAATATATAGTTAACTTCAAAGATGAAAATCGTCGTGTATATATATATATATAGTATGAACTGAAAAGCTACGAAGCACTGGACAGCTGTTTCGACCTGGTTGGGTCTCATCAGCAATACGAATCCATCGACCCAACTGGGGATCGAATCCCGGACCTCACGGGCAGAACGTGAGCATGCCAGCCACTTGGCCATCGGGCAGCTGATCAGACCGTTCCTCATTTTCTTCATTTGCTATCTACACGACGATTTTCACCTTTGAAATTGAATTAAATTTCCCCTTACTCACATGAAACATAGCTAACTATTAAGTCCTCTCATTCATCCACACAGCACAATCAGTTGTTAAGGCTTTATTTCTCCTGTGACGCAATCCTCAATCTGGAAAATCAAATAATATAGCTCAAACACATGTTATGCCTAAAACTAAAACAAAAAGATTCTGAGAAAATTCACCAGTGACAATGACAATATTTGTGACAATAGAAATACCATATTTGTGGGATCTGATGATAATAGTATTTATTTTCATTGATTGATAAAACTTACAATTTAATCAATAAAAATGTCTATCATCTGTAGATAAACTTTTATTAAAACTGTAGTGTTCACTGAATTATGATTTATTCTGTTTGGATTGAGAGTGGTCAAGCGGTTCAGACTGTGTGCATAGCGTCTTGCAGTGTGAGTTTAAATCCTGGTCTCTGTCACCCTACTAACGAGTTACAGGGCTAGCAGCCGACTGCAACCGCCTTTCTAATTATTGATTTCACCATTGCTGCATATCAAAAGGATGAAAGTACGAAATAATTTATAATTAATTGATAATACCAATTGATATATTAAAATGATGACTGACTAAATTACCAAGGTTAAGCATCGGTCATCATGTCGACCCAGATAAAGAGAACAACTCACTTCCCATTTAGTCCTTTAGGGGAAGTTGCTGTTGACTGCAACTCTAAATGACAACTAATAGTGTATTTGTGTAGAAGTCATTAACAGCTCTATCAGATCGATACATTCTCATTTTAGCTTGTCTTCCTGGCTCTGAAGGTGAGGTCCTTACCAGGAAGAATAAGAAAATGATAAAAGTTGCTTTCCTTTTAATAATTGGCCACATAAAGCCCCACAGGCACGAAGAAAGATCCAGTGTAATTTATACTCAGTTGAACTCGTGCATTTAAACACTTTTTTATAGGCTTTTAGATGACGTATTTTTTCTAAACCATTGGACAAAAAGGGTCAATGTTTTTTCCTAAAAATCTCTTCTTAGTTGAGACAGTTTAGTAATGTATCACCTACAACGGTGACAGACAAGAAAAGCTTACCACCTTTGCACTTCGATTCGATAACATTGAACCAATTCATTTATGAATGCCTTACGTCTCAGTGGAGAAACGCTTCAACTAAGTGGGCAGTACATTATCAACACTATTTTCATAGTCTGAAGAAAAAGATTTTCCATCTAGTTGACCTAGTCAAATGAAATAAACTTACAACATTGATACTCATGATTCTTAAATAGGCAATGGATACGTGAAGTCATAATTCCATGAATGGGCACAATTAACCATCCTTGTGGTAAAAACAAGCGTTAGATACAGTCAACATCGTGCTCTCCTCATGCTTCAAGGTATTCAGTTTAACATGCATAAACCGGTGCATACACTAGTAATAAAAGCAATAGTACCAATATCATACATCACTTCTGTTCCATAGGCATTAAGAGATCTGATTTACTAACGGGTAATATCACGCCAATCCTGCTGAAAAAAATTATATTGTTGTGCCGGTTTGCTGTTTCACATGATTTCCTTACTACCCGATTGGCATTCTTAAGAGGGTGGGGCAATGAAAAAAATACTGATTTTATTTATTTGTTTCAAAACAGATCGATCGACTCACGTTAATGCTTTCTTTAATCACATCTTTGATTTTGTCATCCACATTCACCTCGCTGCAACCAGTATCGGCAATATATTCTTGAAATATGCGTTTGCTTTCGGTTGCCACCGCGGACAACGGACCAAATCGATACGAATCTACCGCCAACCAGAATCGTATATTCTCACAACTGTGCTCCTTTTGCATGAACCATTCCAACCAGGATCGACCAAGTGAATCGTTGAGTAAATTTTCCATGGTGACCGCCCACATGCGAATCTGGAGACAGAAAGAAATAATCGTTAGCCAGAGAAAGGAGGATTTTGAGTTCTAAGACAGCGTGCGAATTTATTCTGGCATCCCCTTTTTAAAGTCCAAGCTGAATGGTCTCCGAAAACGATTTCCAATTCTGCCATATGATTCATGCCTCAGATGCAAATAAAATGTATTACGTAACATAAGTGTAGAGGGATTCGTAATTTTTCACCACATCAGTTTAAAGAGAAAACCGAGCTCTTAATAATTACTCACCAACCGAATTGTAGATCTTACATGTGGAAAATATGCGCGCAACCCAATAGATCATCCAGACCATCCATCAGGCTATCTCACTTCAATATACAGAACAATGCATTATTGAAAGCTCTTGGGACCCAAACATTTAACTCATTTTGACAAAACGGAATTTACCAAACAAGTGTGATTCAATCATGCAGTGGTCTCCACGTTTTCAGATCTTGTTTATTTTGCAATGATCGACTAATTCGATTCTAAATACAGAAAAGTACGTAAATACACAACTTCTCTCTTCAATGAAAATGACTATTTTGGTTCCCGGTTACCATCTTCAAAATTAGTCGTTGGAAGTTACTTGAATAGGTGATAGATTTTCAGTAATTTACCGTTGGAATCATACTGTTTCTGGTGTTCTTACTGGAGGCACTATCATTTGATAAGAAAAAGCACACTATCTACCAACTCCGTTGGAACTGAATTCACATGATCTCCATATATATATATATATATATATATATATATATATATAACACCAACTTGTCGATAAGCATGGTGTCAACGTCACAACGATAAAAACAATAACAATAACAACAATAAAAGGGAGGAAGGCCGATTGGAATATAGAACAAAGTGGAAAGAGGATTAAATGGAAAATGGTAGATAACTGGGATAAAAAAATATTTTTGTTTCTTTCACCGTACACCTTTCGATATTTTTTGTGCTGTTGTGATCTACAATTAGAGGCATAAATATACTGGGTGACCTTGAGGTAAAAGCATCTATTTGTCATTCTGTATTTCCACTTCAGGTTGCGCAGATTCATCTTTTTTAGGGAATAAGTGTAATACTCAACCTCAGGATTCCATGAGCTTCTTTTAAACGTCTACTCTTTTAATTATGTTTTTGGCAAATCTTTTGAGAAAATCCATTGACATTTTATTCAAAATTTTCACCCTGTTAGCTCCTCATGTTAATTGGCTTTCTGTTAAAGAAATCCCGTCAGATGAATCTTTCCCAAAGGTTGTTAGGTTGGCTTTATGGATAATATGATCTACGTTAGAGTTGGTGTTATGTATTCAAGAAGAACCCACTGTAATTTCTTTGGAACTTCAGTTTCACTGATCATGCATTCTCAAGCTTGCCACGAAATTTTCTTTTTCTATATCGTTTATTTAGTGAGTATGTAATTGTACAGATAATCCTTTCATAAAGAGTGAAGTGTTACGGCAAAGAATTGTATATACTGTAAAGAAATGTTGAACTTTGGGCTGCGGAGAGGGGTGGTTGAACACCAGACTGTCAGATGTAATTTGACAGTGACCAACACCACTAGATAATTGCCAACCATTCCTTAAATTCTCCAAAAAGGTTTACATGTACAGATTACCTACGCAGACCATCGACGCAAGAAATGTTCGGATGTTTTAAAGTGGCTTCTGTGGGAGCATGATCGAATCACTCCACCTTCTGCATCAACAGAACAGAGCGAATAGTTCTAATCTTAACTTAGCTCATAACCTCACGCACTTCATCAAGATAGCAATGCTGCCAAGGATTTTGAGTAGTTTAAGATGTTCAAGAGGAAGCTCGACAGCGTCCTGCGAACAATGTGGTATGCAGATCTATCATGAATGAGATCTTCGAGTCTGTGGTGATGAGTCTCATACGGGAAATTACCCTCTGCCTCTAATTGAAGAACATTGAACATTAATTTTGTTTTGTATTGTAGTACTGATTTGAAGTAGTAAGTAGCTGGTTGCTTTAGGTTTATTAAAGCTGAACCTCTTCGGATACATTTATAGCATAGGTGTGCCACGTTGTAATCAGTTAATAGTGGTAAGTAAGATTGCCATTTATCATTTTGAACTTTTACCAATAGGGCAGGTATGAATGTGTTTTTCTGACAGATCTACTAGGGAAAAAGCGGTCAGACAATGAAGTGTACTGTTTTGTCTCAATTGAACGTACTCAAAATACGGAATCAGCATTGATCATAACAAATGCATGACACAATGATCAACTTGCTTAAGTACAATTCACATGAACGTCAGCACATAACGATCTGTATTTCAGACACCTCAAGTCTAAAGGTGAGATCGTGTTCGGAGAAATTTCGTCCCGAGCATTCGTACAGTTCAACGTTTTCTCACCTGTCTTAATCCGGGTAGTGGTAAAGGAAATAGCTGACTAGTTGCCGAGCAACCAGTACAATCCGTAGGCCAATCACTATCACTGTGATGTGTTTTGAGCCATGGACTTTCGTATTCCAAATGGTTAGCAAACGCGTCGGAAGGCATGTTGGTGTTGGCATAGTTGATCAGATTTTCCAGGTTGTGCGAATCGGTTGGGCTTGAACTGTCTGTGACGGTTGATCGATGCCTATTTACTGGATTCTCGCAGGATTTGCTTATTGTTTCCTCAGCTGATAGATGAAAGAATAATGTGGAAAGTGGCAGCTTGTTAGATGTAAATGTACGATGCATTTCTGATCAATTCCATTTGAAACACTGAACAGGGTTTGGAAACTGTCTAATATGACTTTATGCCTTTCGATCCAGTCGCTGCTGTTACGTGACGCAATATTCGAACATCATTATAGTGTAAAGTCAAATCATTACTGCATGAGGTCAAACGACTGAATATTTCGACCCATTGGAGTTGATGAAATAGGGGAAACTTTTGGACTAGCTAGGTCAATATATGCATGAGAGTAGACGCAAACGATTATATAACAAAAGCTCCCATTTATAATTTTTATCTCTGAATGCAGTTCTTTGGACAAGCATTCACGTCGGAAGGACAAGATCTTGAACGGATTAGCAAAACAATAGTGAAAGAATATACCCGATGGAGGGTAATAAATAAGAAAAACTTTCTGTTCTTCATGGGGAATTTTCCCATGAAATCAGATACCACTTATTGCGTGTATTCATAAGTTGACCCTAAAACATCCGGGTTGCTTAAGATTGCTCGCGAGACTTTTCGTTTCCCTGGTGTGTTGATTATTCAACTAATCAACATGATCCTGGTTTTAACCAGCCGAAGTAAGGGAACGGCTCCTTCTTTGCTCGATTTCCTTTATCTTGTACCGACGCACATCAAGAACCCATTCGCATGTAACTGCAATGTAATCAGTCAGTTGACTTTTATTTAATTGTCACAGGATCCTTTTCATAATATTGAAATTATTCGCATATAAAATTTCTTTTGTACCGGTTTGTGAATCAGCGGTGTAACGACTCAATTTTATGGGTATTCATCAATAAATTCAACTCTTACACCTGTCCTCAATACTTCATCATTCAACACTTTGACACCGATTCTATAAATATCAGTTGATCGATCAATCTGGTAACAATCGATTCCCGGAGAGTGATACGAACAAATGGAGATGGGATTTCCTCTCCACGAATGTCTGTCGCTAATCTGGAGTTGGAATCAGATTCCGGAAGCGAGTGGAACCTCTTTAGGAAGCTGGAATACTAGATGCAAATCAATTTGCACGCCGATATATAGTGCAGGTAATCTTTGACTGTACAACATGGATGGAGTTAGCAGTAATCGTGGTGTTCCTAATAACGAGGCTTGATCAAATACGAATCACCGTCTTCCAAGGTGCACACATAGAGGGCAGTATATCCCATGCGATAGCCATCCGAACAAGTATCTTCAGGCAACCAAGCATATCGATGGCGATCTACCGAAAAGAAAAGAATCTCGTGCATTTGCTTTAGGATTTATTCACAGTTGTCGTAGAAGGACAGTCGATTTTCCTGAAATCAAGTATCCGAGAGGTCCGTATGAACCAAATCCACCGTTTGATTTTACGAGCGGGTGGACGAGGAAAGTACACCAAGTGGAAAACGGAAGACTTGCTTTCGGAACAGGTCCTATTTGTATCAGGATTCGATACAATTCCAGTATGTCTGAGCTGCACATAGGGGTTTTCTGTAATGAAATATGGTATTCAACAGTGAACTACATAATGTATACGTTAGTCTCTGAACAGTGTGCATCATCCACGTAAATTTCCCCTCCGAGGTTTCTGGCCATCGCAAATGATTGAGTGCTTTTTATTCGGATCATCGAGATGATAATAAACAAGTAGTTTTATCAAACGGAATAAATTGAACATAATGTGATACTATATGCATGTTCAGGTCAAATTAGGTACCATAAGAAATGGAATAACATGAGGCGGGTTTGAAACGTCTCAAAATACAAATATGCTTTTACATCACATTTGAAATGCACTGGATCAAGATAAGGGAGAAATTATTCCAGTTGCACATTTCTCTCTGCTACTGACACAGCGCAATAAATATTTCCAATATTGCGAAAGCAAATAACCTGAAATTAATGTTGAGATTGTGTTCGATCCACTGCTAGTGTCAACCGAGAGAAACCAGTCAGAATCACAAGGACCCTAGTATTGAATACGTGTTTCGACTATAGTTGTAGGCAGTTCTTACCTTTATTTTCCCTGTGAAAATAGTTTTTTTATTACACACTTTCGTGTGATGAACTGCAGATGGGGAAAGCCCCATAGTCACGGAGACCTGTTGTTCAGTGATGGAGAACGGTAACCTAAGACCTATGACTTGGAATGGCGAACCACATAAGGCCCCGATAGGTTGGGTGTGGTACCGAACCAGGAGACAGCAAAGCTGCCTACCACCAAAGTTGGGTGGCGGTGGCGGGGCTCAGACCTCGGACCATGGGGTCCAAACACGCCTGTGATAACAACTAAACCACTGCGCCACCACGTAAGATAGAGATGAAGTTCTTTGAGGCACGATATTGAAAGAAGTTTCTACTGCGGATGAGAACGAAATGAGCACCCAATAGGCTCGGGATATGCTCGAGAGACATGTACATCGTCCGCTGAAGTACAATCATCCAATACCATTGCCAGGTTAGCGTTTTATGACATAATGTTAAATAAAGTAGGCTGTGGAGAGCCAGTTGGAGTAGCCCACGAGTTTGGGACTTCAGGTTAGCAATTCTTCATCTCTGACTCCTGAATCTAGGGGTAATTGGTGAAAATGCGCCGTCTTTGATCTTCACCAAGAATAAAATCACTCATTCAACAAACCTGTAAATCTTTGCTTAAAAACCCATCGTTCATCTTTGTCGGTAGTAGTAATAGTTGAAAACTTTACCTTAATGGTGACCTTTTTTTACCTTTCATGTTACCTTTTTTTGTGAAATTTTCCACATGGCCAAACATTCGGGTGTGTTTATAAAACTTAGTGCAATGTAACACAAATACTGCGCTCAAATACATGAGAATGATGAGTGAGAGGTAAGAGTAAGTTGCAATGCGCAAGTAAACCATTTTGGTTGTTATTATTTCTTTGATCAATACAGGCACCAGAGTACACAGCGAAATGGATCCCTCATTCAATCACGCGAATTAAATTAAATGAACAACTAAAATACGGAAACGCACCATCTTCAAGTATATGAAAGTTTCTGTTCATCCGATTGACCTTACCGAGTCATTCTTGACGGTATTACATAATCATAGTCGGAAGTTGATGGCTATTAGACAAACAATGCTTAAAGTAACAGAAAAGATTCCTCCGCGGTATGCGCGAAAACTGTAAACCAAGAAGAAGAACTCGCCTTTCTAGGCTGATCATAATCCACATTCTAATTGGAAGAAAATACAATCCAATTGTAATTCGTTATCAGTAAAATGTACACAAAAGCGTGTCTTACGTTTGTAACCGAAGAGGGTGATAGCAGGCGTTTATTTAGGTATTTTTTCATAGCATCAGTTAAAATGAATCTCTAGTGACTTAAGCTCCAGATAGCACTACTTTCCTAATCGTGTATGAAGGCAGTGGTATTCATTCTGTTCCAAAAATGTAAATAAGAGGTGGCCGAAGATAAGAAGTTGAAGAGAATACTGAATAGTGAGAAACACGGAGATTTCATATGCGACCGATTGCACGTGTTTCGATCATTTGCTTAGCAATACTAATTTAGTTTCAGAGAAAGTGAAGTGTTCTGGGACACCCTGAGACGTACACAAAATCAATGGATATTTATTAGGATTCAAAAATTATTCTGTTTCTTAGTGAAATCCGGATATCCTTCTAGTTTGTAAACTGATTTCAAAAACTAAGAGGATAATAAAGTAAATGTTGAATGATATAAGCGATCATCTTAAAGACAACGGTTAAAATACTGTTCCAACATGATGTTTAATTGACGTCAAGTAATGATATTCTTGAAAAGAAACCAAGTCTGCAAATTTATTGAACCAAATAGCGATTCTGAACACTTCTTCAAAGAAAAGTCTCGAGGAAAAATGTGTGAGACTGTTTTTTATGACCCATAATTTTCGAGTTCTGGAATAGTCAGTCATAAGTTGTTTAATATTCGACTTGAAAAATATTCTTCTAAATCTTCAATGATGGGGTTACAGAAATTAAGTTGTGTAACTCAAAAGATAATAAGCGGCAATCACGATGAGACATGCCGTCCTTTCTTCTTACACTGTGGGTTGAGTATTCCTTTTTAAGGACTGAAATGAAAGAAATACAATATTGGGCAGGATAAGATTAACGATTTTGGAAACCAACTGAGATGCAGGAAACTTAGCATGTATAAAGTTCCTGGTACAAGAAGCCAGCAACAAGCTTATATCTCCAGACCATGTGCATCGAAGCATAAGAAGTGGCGACAAAAATTTACCAGTTTTTGGGTGCATGCGGTTGGGAATGAAGTTGAAGAAGTGGAGAAGAAGCTGAGGTCAGCAACCACCATAAGTTTCATAGTACCTGCTTGCGCGCCAACGTGATCAAGGACGAGTTAAAGAAAGTAAGTCAGTTACAGCGGGATACCGCGGGATACTTATAATGTGTGCAGGCTTTCAAGAATGTTTTTTGCTCAGAATGCTTCATCTTTAAAACAATACTTCAAAATTCACTGACCTGCAGCGTCCAGATTCTTAGATGGTGCCGGAGTTGTTCTCCTTTTCTGACGAGCTCTCATTTGGGTCAGTGTGAAATTTCTTTGTATGTCTTCCAAGAATGCATCGGGTCTGTTTGGTGGGGGACGATGTATTCGCCAGTAGGCACGTTCCTATCGAAAAGAAAAACAGAAATAGAGACAAAGTATGCTCATAGTGTGCACTAGTCTGCTACTTTCAGAAACTGACTGCATGAAATGCTTAATGTCACCGAATCGAACCAGCCGTGTTCATCCATCGATCTGCCTTATGATCGGGTGTGGGACCTCAAAAGAGCAATACAATAAATAATCCATTCGATCAGCCTCTTCGTGAATGAACGGTGATGAACTTTTGTTCTACTTCTGATGTTCGGAATTCGATCTTGTATGGGGCCTCTGAACACAAAGTTGGTAATACCTTGAAAAATGTAACACTTCTACAGAAAACTGAAACATTTCAGTTCCGATTTATTGATCTGTTCTATAACTCAAAATGCATTTCATGGGATACTATCAATAATTTTAATTTTTGATTCTGTGATTGCACCATTTGTCTGACGGATCAATTCAAGTGACGAATGAGAAGATCATTTGAAAATAAATCTGAACTAGAAAAAAGAATTAAAAAACCCTCCTATTTGAAAGGAACCAGAAATATAAGGGACGTTTGTCCAACACAGTCTCACTATGTCAGCAAGAGACTTCGGCATCGACAGAATGAAACTTCTAGGAATAAAAAGGGAGCCGATCAATATTACTTCATCGAATGTCAACAATTTACAACCATGCATGTATGACGATTACGGCTTGTGATGCCTTGCATGCGATTAAGTTTAATTCGTAATGCAAAATTCATAAGTTTGTGGCCATGACTGAGATATGATATCTCCGTGGATCGTTCATTGGTAACTGATAATTAGTGGTGATCCGCCGTGATCAGTCAGGCAATCATTAGTGTTTGGCTGTTTGTTCTGAATTCATCAAGTGGTATTTGATGCATCTATATTGAACAGAAAGGAAGTTTATGACAGTCTTTTGTGCTATTTGTCGGAACGAAACGCCGTGGTAACTTGTCACAAGGGAGTGCTACCAGTATGAAGGAAATTGAGCAGTAAAAAAAACAATATTGCTTCGCTCGGTTCATCGTCGCCCAATGACCGCGATTCCTCCTAAGTCGATTAGAATGACTATTGCCCGCGTAGCTCACGTGAATAATTTCAGCAAAACCGTGTATTGCACTCTGATGGATCTTTCACAGAGTTCTAAGAAGCTGAGATTGTTGACAGTTAGAAAACAGTGTCGAATGAATCATCTATTACAGTTCACGAATCCCATATCTGTTGAAATTACCAATAGATTGAGGGAATATTTATTAATAAGTAAAAGTTGAACCTGAAGAGACCTAATAATTTACAATTACTTCCCGTAACTATATCACATTTCCTTGTCTGACGGTCGCCTACGGTCCATAGACGTTTTTTCTAGCTCACTTGCTTCGGTAAACAATCCTGGACAGTGACCAAATGCAACGCTCTACATATACACAGTTAAAAGTTTAACTTTGCATATACCATCTGCTGAATTAGCTTAATCAAGCTGTGAAACACATTCGGCGAGGATGATAAATGATACAAAAATGATAGGAACCTATCCGAAAAAGATAAGTAACAAAGGGAGAAGCTGTAGGTTTACAGGTTGTTGCCTATGATTTTATGGATATGCATTTGTTGATTCGGGAATTGCAGAGAAAAGTGTAATTCCATTAGTTAATGAACGTGTTCACGTTTAATCTTGCTGTTCAGGTGAATAACTGTTAGTTCATTTCCATTGCATCCTTGTACCAATGTTAAGTATCCTGTCAAGTGTAGCTTTCAATGTCAGAAATATGTAGACAACTGCACTTGGTTCGAAGGAATCTGTGTTATTCGAGGGGAATTCTGTCCTACCGGAATTCACTCATTCGGCTATTGATGGCTTAGACTGAATCCACTCGTGCGATGATTCATTCCAACATTCACGTCTGAGTATGGTGACCGATTTGTGGATCCATCCTAATGCGATTTGCTTCATCTTCCGACTGACCGAGGTCAATTCCCGCTGGGTTCGTTCATTCTCGTCTAAAGGTCAAGGACAGAAAGTTCCCGGGTGGGGTTGAGAGACAAACAGTCAAACACCACCCACCCCACCGAAAATTTCATCATTACACGATGACTAATTCACATGAACTNAAAGAAATCACGTCATTCCAACTGGACGGGATTTTGATAAACCTGGTCCAATCGTGTGCGGGCCGAAGCACCAATCCCTTTTTGGGGTTCCTGGTAGGATGAACTTGGTTCAATTCAATTACAACGGATTCACACGAAGTTTAAAATATATAGTTGCAAAAAAATGAGTCGGTGCGAGAACCATTGGTTTTGGTTATTCATAATCTTGCTCTTACATATCATAAGGTGGGGAAGTTTTTATATAATCGTGGCTCTCGTTTCAGTTTAAGGTCACTAATAACAGGCAGGAGGTAGAGAATGAGTATGTGGAAGAATTTTTATTGTCAGTTGATGCAACCTTTCTCCACTTGGGTCAAAGGACACGTCCTGTTGTGCCTTGATTCTCACACTAGGCCAAGGTAACTGAAGCTCTTGAACGAGTTCGTTGTGGGCTCACAGTTATAGGCATAGAGTGCGGATGACGATCGTCTCAGTCATGGCTTGCGTCCAAACTCAGGCCGCCTTTGATTGATAGAATGGAACGCGATACTTAACATCCAGAAATTTCTCCGGTTCGGTCTTATGTCTGGTGTCCACAATCGCGCTTCCGATAGAGCCGGTCTTCACGGGTGGTGCTCCTTTACTAGTTCAGACAAACCCTTTACCGTACGATTAGTGGTCCACAGGGGCATCTCGACGAAGAAATTAACATAGAGAAGGTCAGTTTTAGCCGTTTGTCTTTTATTTGTATTTGCAACACCGGTGATTTTGAGAGTACTGATCTAAGTTTGGATGAGGAGAAAGTGGAATTTACAGTACTCTCAGTGACTGTACTAAAATTTTGGTCGTTTTCCTCAATTCAGTCCCTCCGCAGTGAAACATGCCAGATGTTAGTAAACCAAAAGCAAATTGCTGCTTGTGTCAATAATATAATTTTAAGGCAATAGGTATACATTCTTTCTTCTTGGTGTCAGTCATCACCGATGTGAGCTGATTAGAACCGTGACGATCATGTTTAATCTATATCAAAAAGTTCTATCACCCGGTAGTCACAGATAAATTTCATCACTCTACACTTCGGTACTCGAGCTCAGTTTAGATCATTTGATATATAATGATGGAGAATTCAGACAGGGAACATGCAACATTCACTCACTGCTTCTCAAAGTTTTCTTTGTACATGCATGACAGTTAGCAGTCGTGCAGGGAATGTAACTTTATGTATTTTGACGTTTTAATTTCCCAGAAAATATCAATAATTATCCATCATATATTCATCTGTGTGCTGTGTCTTATCTTTCAAGATAATTAGCCTATTTACTCTGACAAAAGTATTGAACTGTTGCAGCTAGATAATGATTTCAATAAGTAGTCTTGAGATTGGAAAATGCTCAACATTGTTAACAGTTTGTACTAGTGGGGTTGACGAAATGAAGCTTTCATGTTTTATCATAAGGCAAGCCTGTAAAAATTCACGTAATAAAATCTTACTGGATTTCATCATCACTCTGGCACATAATACCAATAGTTATAAGGATTTAAATATCACGATTCAGAATAATATGGGCTGGCCATATAATCTTTGGGGGAGCATACTTGCAGAAATAAGACCACACGATCTTCCTTTAGTCTCAGTCGGTCCACACGTATCTGTTCTCGAGCCTGTAGACAGATGGCTTCCCATTTGTCTAGCATGCTATTTTTCAGCGTTTCTAATGCCTGTTCCTCATATTCTTCTTGCACATTGTTTGAGCGCTTAAGCTTTTGTTTGCAAAGGTAAACTGCATAATCCACGTCATCGGGTTTTGAAAAATTTGAAGGCCAAAAGCATGGTGCCTACGGAGAAGAAATACGGAAACAAGGATTAGCGGAATATTTATGTCCAGCAGAGAACAGAATAAGAACAAATGTAAATTCAAATCTCATTTAGCGCCAACATCATTAATTAATAGATCTCGAATGGGTTCAGATAGTACAACCTACAAATACAACCTATGGGTCTATACACCATGGTTTAACTGTCAGCATAACAGAGCGATCTATTTTGTTTTCATTTACTCATTTACTCATCCCATGTAAATGCGTGAACTTGTGAGGGATCAACCATCTCCCAAAGAGTGAAAACCACTCCGAAGACTATCAAGAGTGTCTGGCGCCTCTGAACAATCGAATGGGCTAATCCAAGCTTGTTACTCTAAAATTGATTAAGCCATTCGCACAAGCTGATAACCATCGACCATGTAGCTCAGAAGTAAGGGTTTGAAGTCCCAAGTCGGGAGTCCGCGGTTTCGTCCCCGATAGGACGAAACAGCTGTTCAGTGCTCCTTGTCGGTTATCACGAACATTTCCAACGCATGCAAAGTAGCATATATATAGACTGAGCTTTGAGACCACATCTACAACAGAACCTCAACAGTTTGTCCAAGCTCACAATTGATATGAATAGCTGCAGTTATGTTGAGGGAACCTACTGTGACAATAAGCTTGCATGTTGATTGTTTTGTCCATATACAAATTTTAGTTAACTGAGTATTTAGACTTGAGGGGAATAGAGCTATAGCTAGGATGACAGAGAATACACTTTCCAAACACGTAAAGAGTGACCGAGTATAGGTACCAATTCCACTGAGAGTCTGAATTTTTCATCATTGAATGAAAACATGGATTTAAGACAACTTAGAGCTTATTATTTTATGCGGCACGCATCGCAAAACTGAAACCCGATTGACTGCAATGAAACATCTTGCCTTGGAGCTTATTATCTAGATGAAATCTCATTTCCTTAAAGTGATTACCATCCACAAGTAAACGTGTGCATCTTGATGTTTTAGCTGTGGTCGTCATTGTTGCATTTTTAGCACATATTCACTGAAGTATAAGGACGTTCCTCAAATAAGTCACGATTTATTTCATGTAGGATACATTGCAAATATACCATTTCGGAGCAGTGGTCAAAAAATGGGATTTCCTTTTTTTCCGTTGGGATATCTCCTCGTGTTTGGATTTTACCCATAGATCGATCATGCACATAAGTTCAATAACAAAAACATTATTTGAGAGGTAAGACAAAAGTGGCAATTTACAAAAGCTAAGAGGAATATTGGTTTACCAGGGAAACCCGAAAAGTGCAAAACTATAGCGACAGTCGTATCTTCAAAAGACCAGAAATATGAGGAAAAGGTCACCTGCATCCGGAACTTCATCGCGGGATCCGCCTTCACTCTTCTGACATTCAGTGTACTGACGGGGTAGATATAACCGAAGTGGAGGAAGAAGTTGGCTAAATGCAAAGCTTCTTGCTGGTCCGCGGTATTCAGTAAATCATGAATTTTCTGCACCAAGTCACTGCCTGAGAAGCAACAATTGAATGGATCCCTGGGATCGGATGGATGTCTGAAGGTTTGATAAAAAAAAAACGGTGAATACTATCGTGCTATCGGTCGTGTTGCAAATGCACCCTGCGTTCATGCAGATGTGTTTCACAAAATTCGTCGTGTGCAGAGAAAAAGAAGTATAAACTGAAATGCTGCGAAGCACTGCACATCTAATTATACCTCCACAGCAGTGCGAAAACATCGGCCCAACCGAGTATCGAGCTCAAGTACTCATATGAGTAATGGATGATTTGATTGAATTTCAAATGGGAATTCGTCATGTATGTTAGCAAATGAAGTGTGAACTAAAAAGCTAGGAAGCACTGGATAACTGTTTCATCAGCAGTGCAAATTCATCGACCCAAACGAGTATTGAATTTGGGTCCAAACGACGAGTGAAACCTGTAAGAAGCTTTCGAAAATGGGTTGTGCATAGGTTATGCATAGGAAAAATGGAAAACGGTCTGGTCTGTTGACCCGTGATCAAATGGGTGGTATACTTGCGCTCTATCATTGATTTCGGGGTTTGATCCTACGTTGGTCCGATGGATTCACACTACTGATGAGAGCCAATAGGGTAGGAACAGTTGTACAGTGATTCCCAGCATTTGGCTTCATACTTCGTTTGCTCTATGCATTATATGATTGAATTAAGCTCTGAACAGTTCTCACGATAACTATTTTCATGGAATTAAAATAAGGTTCCGAATAAGCTGGATATCTGGAAGTAAGCGGAAAAAGCACTAAGTGATGGACAGAGAATGAATGTTAAACTAGTGTTATATAACTGCAAGACGGTACCTGAACGGGGAAGGTTGTTCGGATATGAGAAACACTAACGGTATCGATAGATTGGTGTACACACAACATCTTATTTGGAACAGGTCATCACAATTCACACAAGCAAGCAGGATAATTAACGAACTAATCCGACGATAGATGCGCGTTTACTGCAGCTACAACTTTGCATACAGTAATTCGCTTTAGGTCTTGTTTATTTTTTAGCTTTGTGGGAAACCGCGCACCTCTGCTATACTACTCAGAACTCTGAGTAGTACCTCACAACACTATTACGTCCACAGGGTGAACCACAACCGCTTTTCTGAGATTCTGTAATCATAGTTGACATTTTTATAAATTGAGGAGAAAAAAGTCAAAATTACGGTTAGGAATACAATTTTAATTATTCTCCATTAAGTCTTTGAAGGCCAAAATGTACTTCTGTGTTCGAACAGCATTCATGTACGATTGAGGGATTGAGGTTTTATGTAAATTAACATTTTCAATGACTCAAATTTTTTACTATAGTGTAGACTAGGGCTTTTTTAACCGGCTCTCTGAAACGTGAACGTACAACCGAGAAAATTTAAAACGGTTGCCTTCTTCCGATATACCTGAGCTGGAATTTGATTGGAGAAAATTGACCTTGAAAGCTCCAATAGCCTTTTATTCTGCTTCCTTTTATTGAATATGCAAAGATACATTTTTGGGAAGGGGAAAGCGGCCAATCAAAGGTCTGCCATTCGACACATAATGCGGAAAGTTAGGTGGTGGTAGGGATGTGCTAATTTGGTGACGTTACCGCCGAGCCATCGGTACTGACTGTGCTTGTTTTCACATTGTATTATTCTAAGAATATTCTACGCTCTTTTTATTGTAATAAGACAGCCTTTTTATGCTTCACATGCTTTTAAAATCCATGTGAATAATCCAGCTATGGTATGAGCATTCTATCTTTGATTTATTGGTTTCCTTTTACAATCCCACTGTTGACGCAACGACGTGTTCCACCAAATGGGAGTATCAAAGATAAAGCCGGTATGCAGTTGTGTTTGATCTTGAAAAGCAGAATCGTATATTAACAAGAGCGTCTAAATACCTTTGTTTTCATATTACTCACTCAAATTGAAGACCCCCTTTTGGATTGTTGAAATGGCCGATTAGCTGTTCCATTTTGTATGTGTGAACATGACGATAAAATCCATCCAATGCTTCCAACTCCGTGCATGTTTCCTCCTCTGTTTGATCCTCCATGTTTGATAGATGAACACACACAAGCGTACACGTATACGTTCAAAGCAGGTGTTGAGTTTTTGAGTATATTTACTGAAATAGAATTATTTCGACGGTTACAAATAAATCTGAACAACACACACACTGTCAGTTAGTCAGTTTGATAGACTGATGCTAATAGGGGACGAAAGAATCACAAGCACTTCATAGCCAAACCAACTGAATTATTCCATTCTGAAGTAAAGTACGTAGAAATACTTTGTCTATCGCGGCAAAGAGAAAAATGAATCATTTAGCCTAGGCAAGGAAATCGCATGTTATTATAAAATAGATAATAAAGCTGTCAGAGGTTAACAGATTCAGAGTGCCTTAAGCATATTCAATCGGAAGTTGCCGCAATTGAATCGGATTTTTAGGGTCGCGTGATGTACAACAAATGAGCAACCACACAGATTAATTGGTTATTCCACCGACAAACGCCTTCTGTCGGATCGGGACTACCATAACGCTTTTTCGGTCTGAACGATTCAATCTCTCCGTAAAGAAACAGTTGTACTTTTAATTGAGTCACTGTGCGAGAATAGAGATTTGAGGATAATGCCGGATCTCAACGTCCATTCCGCCGTCACGTTATGACCTTGACCATTGATCAAAAGAACAGAGAACGAGCCTCGCAGTAATCGACCTCGGTCGGTGAGGTAGAAAGCTATCCACTCCCAGATGAATCGATAGACAGGCATTCATATTGGTGTGAACCATTGTATAGGCGGTTTTAACCCGGGTTTTAATGAACTATAACTTTTCAACTTCAAGTGAATGCCTTGTAACTTCAAGTGAATTCAACCAATCTCATTCTTTTTGGAAAACCGCTAAGTAATTGGTGCTTTTGCCGTCACATGTCACCAATTGAGCCGGTCTATCAAAACCCCGTCCAGTTTGAATGAACTGATCTTCCATACCAAAAACGGAAGTTGGATGAGTTACCGAGCTAGAATGCAAGTTTCGATGGAGTGGGGAGGAGTGGGGTTTGAATGTTCGTCTGGAAAACGTTACATCCTTTACCGTTGATCGAGTGAACCTTCAATAAGAATGAACGAACCCGGCGGCAATTGACCTCAGTCGGTCGGGTAAGGATGCGAGTCGTTTCGAAATGTCGAAATGAATCTTCGCACGAGTGTGTTCAGTCTAAACCCACAATAGCCCAGTGAGTAAATGCCATGGAGATAAAGGTGGTCTTGAATAGCACCCATTGCTTCCAACCAAATTTAATCACTTACATATTTCTGGCATTGAAAGATACGCTTGACAAGATACTTAACAATGGTACAAAGATACAGTAAAAGATCCATCAGTGTTGACATGAATAGCACGAATAAATTTGAAATCTTCCACTACCTAACATAAATTACATCACGCCATAAGCCAAACTGGCTGCAGTGAATTTTGACAATGTGGTATTTGCAAGTCATTAGAACATGGGTTAGCAAACAAGCTCGTTTTACGATAGAACTTCAACTGCTTACATATAATCTATTGAGTGACAAATATACTCAATTATGATAAGCAGAAGCACGGGACAATATACTTGGAATCCAAGAGCGTTGCCCAAAACGGTAGCCAAAATGGTGTTTACAATCAATCAGCGATGAACGATAAAAATGGGTTGTGCATTGCGATCGACAAAGAGATAACGAAATTCTATTCCGGCATTAAACTTCAAGGTAACGTAACTGTCACTAATATCAAAACCACGCTGACAAGATACAATGAAAGAGGGGAATGTTTAGATGGGTAAATGAATCACCGTGTCAAATCCGAATTTGGTACTGATGTCCTAAACAAATCTTGCCTCCTGCCTATAGAATTAGGTCCGCATAAGAATGTTTGGATCAGCCTCAACGACAGAATAACAAAAACATGAATATACAAATGTATCATTTATATATCCAAGTATCTTCCTTCCCATCAGGGTTTTGCTTGAACGCATTAACACTGAAATAAGGATGGATATGTACTTACTATTCATAGTTTCGCATGGACACTATTTTGTCAAAGGCCGATCAACGCACTGACAGCTGATGTTAATGTTAATAACTCTTATTCATACAGCCCGTAGGAATCGGTGAATATATGGGCCTAACTCAGAAACATCACAATTCATGAGCGGTGCGAATCCACCCACCTGACCGAGGACTGAACCTGGAACCACGGAGAAAGAACACAAGCATACTACACATTTTCCCATCAGGCAACTGATCAGACCGTTTTCCATGTATCATATACATACACTATAGCCCAACCTATCATTGCGAGCTTGATGCAGGGATCACAGGTGGTGAATCTAAGCGTCAGGATTCACACAGCTGGTGAGTCTCAACCAGGTGAAAATAGCTTCCCAGTGCTCTATAGCTTTGAATTTCACCACCTAATTGACTTCGCCCACGAGGAAATTCATTACACAAGAGAACCAAACTTTTCACCACTCTCGTATAACACCAGTTTCTGAAGAACCTCATTATTGGAAATTTTAATTTTGGCATTATTCATTTCACTTTAAACATTGGCTTTCCTGTAGTCTTTCTCTTCCATGGTTGAAAAGTTATTCATACATTTTTAATATAGCGTAGTTGCTTTCTTCTCTTCATTTACTCATGAGACCATCACGTTTAACATCTGATGAACTATCTTGAATGCCCTCAGTTTTCAGTAAACCTCAAATAAAACACATTTTATTAGTAAAAATTATATTTGAGCTCAATGGCTACCATGCGGTCCGTTTCACTGGATTCGGACAGTGGTGTTTCAATTTTACAGTTTTGTTTAGAAGAGAAACAGTGTTATTTCACAACCTGTCAATAGTCACCTTCCAATTGTTTATTCACTTTATCCCTTCACTTCAGATGATGTCCGGAAGTGATAGACTATTTAATGCACATGCTTGGTGCAGCTGGGGGCATCATCGCTGATGTTCCTTTGTAATATGTTTCTAGCACTTTGAGAGTCTAGCAGTGACGCAACCGCGTGCTGAATGTCGTGCTTACCTTCATCCTGTTAAGAACCCGATGCAAAGCTATCATCCTTTGTAGAATCATGGATAATTGTGATTTATTTTTACCACAATACGGTCCACTCATTGAACTAAAGAAATCGCACCGATGTAATCAGGCTGTGACTGATAAGTGATGCTACAAGGATGATAAAGTATGCAAAAAAGCTGGGTAACAAAGGAAGAAGCTGTAAGTGACAGGTTGTTGTCATTGGTATTATGTATGGAATGCAATGGTCAATCCTGGAAATACAAAAAATGTTATTTCTGCAAGCCATTGGATGAGTTCCCATTTAATCTCACTATTCATTTGATATACT
>UZAN01039800.1:52201-77903 GCA_900618425.1 Echinostoma caproni | reverse complement strand
AGGAACTGGATGCAAAATGCCAATAATCCCACACCGAATGCTGCCAGCATTACTAATTCCGTAACTCTCCATGTAAGTTGCATGATTCAGTAATGCCCCAGATGTATTAGTCAGTTTAATTGTGCATGGCTGATTTGGCAGAGCGGTCACTTTTTTGAACGATAGAATGACACCAAGTCCTAGACTATCCGTGACATAGACTTGAGCACCAGCATTCGCAAGGGTATTAGAAAAATCATTCCACCCCCCTTAAGCTGTTTCTAAACTTTGATCGAAAAACATCGATACAACACGGAATCCGATAAAAGATCACTGATCAAGACACGAAACAGCTCTTACGTGCTGCGTTCAAGCAACCAACAGGTACCTCAAAGTTACAGAGACAACTACACATCGGTGTGCACTGCAACTGTTGCAAACTGGTTAAGATCCATAACCGAGGAGGATGAAATATGCAAAATGGATAAAAGAACATCGTATTACTGATGGATTCGCATGAGATACAAGTCGCAAAATCCAAAAGTCTGAATGGAACACTGTGATATTCATCGATGAGCAAAAGTTTAACGTTGACTATCCTGATCGATTCATGTACTGCTAGTGTAACCTGCGTAACAGTAAGCTGACCTTCAACTATACGACTGTTTTTTTATCTTTTTCTTTTACTTCCTTTCATTGAACATGCAACGGTACAATTTTCAGGAAGAGGGGAAGCGGCCAATCAAAGGGCTGCCATGCAACACACAATGGGTAAAGTCAGACGGTGGTGGTGGGATTCGAACACACATCCCCGGTGTGATAATTTGATGACGTTACCACCGGGCCACCACCACCCGATCATTGTGCCACTTTTGGGGATAAAAGGTCTCCATTGAAAAACTCTGGTGGGACATAAAATAGCTCAGTCAAAACGTTGAACGAGTTTCTTCTCACCGCGATTTGAAAATCGGTAGAGAACTCTGATTTTCGAGACACAATAATACCTGTATACATGAAGCCCAAGTCCCTAGAATATGGATGCTGCTTAAAACATCAAGATCATGAACCGTCCAAAGCACAGTCCGGATTTTAATATCACTGCTTATGTTTGAGGTCAATCAGCTAGTTTGGTTAACGCGCACCGTCCGCCAATGAATTTCAGATATTCCTTACTACGGGGGGGGGGGCAGGGGAAATTTTAAAGTCCGAAAACCAGAAAAGCATTTTGCATTCCCAGGGGTACAGTTGGGTTTGGCTGTGATCATCAAAATCCGTTTGGCATCCATACATGACAATGATTTGGGTGATCAGCCTCCTAAATTTGATGAACATATATGGTGTAGCTACCGTTAAATTGCGGAGAGTGAGGTAGGGTTATTAGCTTCCGTGTGCTATATGTATGGCTCAAAGAACCTTTGAAGAGGATGGCATTACACTGTAAAGAAACAATACAGGCAGGCTAAATTCCGAAGGGAAGCTTCACGGTTTTATGAGTCCACAAATAAGAAAACAACGAACACAGTAATTGTTCCTACAATATTTTGTTTATTTTTCCTTCAAATTCAATGCAAAATGAAAACCTCAGTCCACCAAAACACACAACGCACAAATCTTGATAGTCTGACCACCTGATTTCGCGAACGGTAACCAGGTCACTTTCACCGACATTCTTGCTCACCCATACCACTCACACTCCATTCACTTACGAGAAGAGGCAATAATTCTGTATCACATCATCTTGATTAGGGATAAATGCGAAAAATATACTAGCTATTTTAGGCTATCGGTATGTGAAAATCCGAGAAATCTACTCTGTTTATGTGGAGCATTAAACAAACCAAGGTGCATGGTTTTCGTGCGGATAAAACCATTAGAAGAAAACGATAAGTGCCAATGTTTCTCTTGAACTGTTCAGTCTTCTGTACCAATTGGAAACATACAACGAAGAACACTCTCTTTGCAATTACACAAACCCTTGGACAACAACAATGTACCTTTTCTACGTCCACGAGAAAAAGCATAAATGAGCAGCAGGGATCTGAATGCACGATGACAAGCAATGTTCCCTTAGATGACTAACTACCATTGAAAGAAATGCCTAAGGTAATTATTGCTAAGGTATCGCCGGTATAGAACAAAATATGGTAAGATGAAGGATGAAGGACGGAACCATGAGACATTGAACGTAGAATGAACAGCGATAAAGAGACGAAATGAGTGTATTTATACTGTTTGTGGCAGGGTTTCAGATTAGTTGTGGAGAACTGTTTGTTCCAATGATAACAGGGAAATATTTTGCCTCGAAATAACTAAGATTGATTCGAAATAACTGAATGTATTAAATAGGCGTTGAAAGCCCCTGCTAGAACAGAGACCAACTTTTATCCTTCAAAACAGCAACAATCCAGCACACTGATATCAAAACCTACAGTCTCATTCAAACACGATTGCATTGTTCACTGCCTATTATGGCCTGATGGACCAGCAGTTCACAATCCCATTACACACTGTTGATATCATCTCAAGCGAAAAATGTCCCACCCTTTGGAACCAAAGCAGAGTGGAATTAATTCAATTTAAAACTAACCATTGAAAGCAAATTTCTTTCTCGAGAGTTCTTGGAAATCCTTAGCGAAAGTAGATCATGCAGATTGAGTGCTCTCATTGCTAGCTACTAATAAAACCTCATTTCAATAAACATTTGTCTATGTAATCACATGTTGACGGAGTATCTGGAGAAATTTTTCCCGACTTTCGCAACAGCAATCACAGAGCTAGATGAGCAAATGTCATGGTGCATGAGTCTACCCGATACAGTGTGGAACTGTCTATTTTTAAACCACTAGTGCACTTCTTATAGTCATCCCCATCGTGATCTGCAATGATGTCATTCACTCACAGAGACAGATAGTTCATATCGTTTCTGGTCAAACAGAACCAACACCTGATTGCCGGCGATTTGATTTAGCCGTATCAAAAACTGCAGAACTCAAAACATTTATGTCGGCCGATGCTCACATTATCACTCAACATACACCTTACGGGACATCGTTTGAAGTTACTGATTCGACTGGAATGCCGGAAAGTCAGAGTATGGAGTATCCGGAACACCCTTCCATCTCACATTGTTTGTGCACCAACTGTTGAACCTTCCAAATGGAGATTTGGGGATACCTTGGTGCATTTCACATTCCTACACAACTGAAAAAGCAAACAGGTTGAATATTATATTGTCTGTTATCCCGTACAAAGAACACTGGGTGAAATTTCACCATTTTTTGCTGAGAAACGATTTAGTTGTATAAATACCTTATGGGGACAAGAGAAGCACAAGCTTGTTGGTAATTCTCATAATAAAACTTTGACTAAAACCACACCCAATACATCATTCTTCTTCTCCATGAAGCTTTGTCGGTTATCACAAACATTTCTATCGCATTTAAGTAGTTTTCCTTTTAAATAAGATGGTTCTGAGTATGGCATCAAGCAATCACTTTAATATATGTCTTAGGCTTGGAGCAGTTTGTTTCACGGAGAATCACCAGCGTATTTCGCACAAATTCTACCGATGGAACATCTACTAATCTCCTATGGAAAATTCACGAGAAAATACAAAGGTGAATGGAATCAATCGAGCTCTTTTACGTTCAAATGTCAGTCCATGAACCGGGTACACGCCGGTTTCGGTCTACCGTAATTGCAGCTATCGAAGAGCGATCCAATACGTGCAACTGTTGAGTGTTCCCTTGTTCCTACCGTTTGTAACCATGACATGACCACTTGTAAGTCACTCATATGTTCCACTGAAGTTGATTTTGAAGGAGCTGACATGTTGGGTATAGACCAGGATGCACCTCGTCCTGAAGTCTTGGCAGACGTTTAAAGGAGTAAAATCTCAACTAAAGGGAGCGATGCCGACCTGAATTTAAATAAAGTGAACATGTGAACTTTGACAGAGAACGGGAAGTCGATAAACGAGCTTATTACTTATTGCATTTTACCGCCCCGAGTAGCTTTTCTCACTGCCTCAGGATTGGGAATTACAACAGCAAACTACCACCATCATATTATTCGCTGAAGAGCTAAAGGACGCATTGTACGCAAAAATGCTTTTAATCAATCATTTCAAAACGGTTGTGATTTAATTATTAATATACACATAGGATCCAGGCTCCTTATTCGATCGACCAGCGGGTCGAGCAGAGGATTACAGAAGAAGGGAGAAAGCCTTTCATTTTAAAATACTAATAAATGTCAGTGAGGTTGTCTTCGACGTGGGACAAAGCTTACATACTTCAGTTCCATATTCACCCATTTATTCTTATCACGGCATTCGACTGTACGGAAAAACGGAAATTTTTGTTGTGCACTAAAATATTTTCTTTGCGATCAAATTGTGTTTCATTATATTTATTGCCCATGTTAGACAAGGACAATGATGTATCTCATGTCTACTTCGATCTACGTAGTTTCTAGGCTACATGTATATCCGGCTTTTTATATCCGCTACTGAGGAGGACACGACGGAACACTTTTTCTTTTGGTATTGATAATGTAAACGAGACAATATCGAACAAAGTCGAGAATAATGTGAATTTTAGTTGGTTGTGCGCTTCAGTGACTGTTAATCTATAGTATTATTAGCTGCTCATTGCGGATTAGGAACAAAGATTGTATACGAATGTGGGGTTTGGTGGCGAGGAGAATTAAAATGAGTATGCCGGTTAATTGGTTGTGAAATGACGCAAATCGTTAATTTTACCATTGGACAACTTGTAGGAAAATCGGTATTAGCGTTAGAATCTATGGAACTTGTGTGCATCGGCAGTCAATCAAACAACCATTACGTGAAACAAGAATTTATAGATTTCGTTTTTATCTTTCCTCTCCCTTCGTTTGGATTCAGGAGATTTAGCCAACTAACAACAATAAAGTACCAGTCGTTCATTGGCCTGGTTGTGTAACTCGGTATGTTGGCTTTCTGTCCCCCCCCCCTTATTGGCGAAAAGGCATCCGAAATCGTAGGCAGCCATTAGGCTAGCGCAGCAGATGCTATTTAGGTCACTTGCTTCGGTGAAATAATCACCATGGTGTCGCGTTTGTCAAAACCTGATTCTGCCAAAAGTTCCCATCAAGTTTTGTGCCTGCATTCTTTTGGAGGTCGTAATCAATAAAACCAACAGAATTTAGATCTGTTGGGAAACAGGGGCGCACATCAATATGAAATGATTACGTAGCATGATGTGGTTTTCCACAGTTTATCAGCGATTTTCCCTTGATTCTCTGTTTATACACGATAACTTCCAGCTTCTTTCTTTGCTGTATTCTTTATAAATCCAGGTATAATTTCAAAAATAGAACAATAAAATTAGTCATGGTATCCGGTGTATAAATGACTTTTGTTTTTGAATTGAATTGAATAATTGAATAATTGTTTTCAGAAAAGCTATGGTAAAAATTATCAATAAACATCTTAAGTAACACAGCGCGTACTATTAAGATGATAAAGGAAAAGTGTACATCTGAAAATAGTCAACATTATCGAATTGCAAAACCTTTATGCAGATAATAGAAGTGTGTAACCAGCACCAGATAGAGAAGTTTCTAGTCATTCTTCCAGAAAGGGCATTCTAATTGAATATGAAATCAACTTGTTNTTTAAAGTAACAAGCTGGTTTATATTATTTAAATCACTCTTTAAGCACGTAAAAAGTATGAATTACGGTGTAAAACTTCAGTTTTATTATACAGTGCGATGACGAAATGCTTGACAAATGTCTACAAGAAACGTACCTCATAAAGCACAGTAGGGAATCTATTAAAGGATAACAGCTGTACATTAACTTTTTACTATTATTATTATTAATATTATTGATCACACAATTACACACGGTTTTGGGGAAGAGGTGGGTTGGAGCTGTTTAGGTTTGGCCTGCGAACGCACATAGAATAGCAAGGAAAGTCATGCACAAAAAGCTTACCAGCCTGTGCACCCAAAATGAAGAGTATGGTCTGTAGTGCGGATTTGTTCAATGCAAAACCTATAAACCATGCAACCGTGATTTTTCAGTCACCTACCAAACGGTTACGATTGGTGGTTTTATGTGTCCTCCCAGAAACGTCAACGCTTTCCCGATATCTTGAAAATTATGAGGGTGGGGCCAGAAAAAACCGCACCCTAAATTTGTTCCTACGACCTGCGTCTTATCACTCGCGGGATATTGTACACAAGTGGAATATTATTTTTACTCGCATTTGAAACTCAAACTTAAACAATAAAGACAATTATCGTTGAAGGATAATCAATATGATAAATGATGGGACTTTAGTGATTTCAAACTGTGCGAGCATGCAAAAATCAATTGAATTGAACATTTAGTGATTTCAAAAGTTTTGAATGTCACTCCAATCAGTCTAACACCTATAGGTATTCATGCCGCGACTTGAACTAGTACCGCTTCTTTTTCTTTTTTTTCTATCTTCAGAAACACCAGATTTTATTTGTTTAATTATCTGTAACGTACATTCGCACTGTCTCCTCAGTGTAGTGTTGAGGGTTGTGACCCACCGCCTTATGACATTGTATCAAAGCTTTTGTCATTATCTATACTATTCTTGCTCATTTATTGATTAACAATCCTATGCTGATTGAGTCACTGCAAACGAGTTGTTTTTTATGAAGGGAGCAGTGGAGGAACTAGATCTATTTGGTAACAAAATTAGTTAAATGTAAAAACAAGAAAACAAAATGAAGGGTAATAAGAACTGAACAGATATTTTCATCCGGTTGTGTTTCAACAGAAGTGTGACTGGATCCGTCCAAATGAGAAGCGAACTCAGAACATTACAGATAGAGGGCGAGTATACTATCCATTAGAAAACCTGATTCGCATGGTTCACAATGTCTTCATATGTTATGGCCAAATCCATATTTGCAAGTGAGTAACCAGTTGGTTTTATAAATATGAAGATCCCGGTTCGATTCACAGCTGAGTCGATGAATCCGCAGTGAAAATGAAACCCAACAAAGACGAAGAGGAGCTTTCAGGCCTTTCCTTTCTTCTTTTAATTTATCTTTTTGCTGCGGAACATATCGTGAAATTGTATATATATATATCAAATAAAAGAGAGCTAAATCCACATGGTTACTGTATACTTGAAACTTCTTCTATTGTGTATCAGACGTCAAATAAGGTAAAACATGTACTGTGTGTCCTTTTTTGTCTTTTTACTTCTATTTTCATTTATTGAATATACAAATGTACAGTCAACATTCAGGGAGGAAGGCCGAGGCCATAAGATGGCTAGCTAGCAAATACGGAATTATGGAAGCCGGGTGGCGGTGCAGCAGTTCGGACCCGGGACTCCCAGGTCACAAGTTTGCGAATGTTATAATGTTATTAACACAGCGATATCGGTAGAGAATTATATTCGCCGGCGTTTCGGTCAACGTGGGTAACCTTTTTGAAGGCAGGTTTTACAATAAAACGACACAGAGGAAAAGATCACAAGTCAACGGGTATTTAATCGGGTGTATCAGTGTGTATGTGGTGGGCTGAGTGATTCGTTGTCTGTCATGCTAACTTTCATTATCAGATGGGGTCAAGTGGAACCATGACCTTCTTCGTGATTACGCGTTAGGGATTCTAGGATAGTCCAAATGCTCGGGATCTTGATTCCGTCGTTTCTGTTGGCACAAGCAGAGTGAGTATTATTGGCCGAAGCTTCGGAATACGAGCGTTCAGTGCATGTTCAAAATCCGAGTTGAAGTATTTTCGAGTTGTCGTATTCTATGGTGTGACCTTCGTCTATGGCGTGAATAGCGAGCACTGAGTCTCGTTCTAGTTTTCCCAGAGTTGCTTGCTCCGTCGGTCGATGTTTTCCTTTTCTCTTGTGTTCGATTATCCTTGTTTTAAGTTATCTGCTGGTTTGGTCAATTTATTCTGCGGGGCATTCTTTGCAACGGATTGTGTAGATGCAGTTGATTTGATCCTGCAAATCGAACGGATATTTGGCTTTCATGAGACGGGGTTTCAGAGTTTTGTCAACCCGAAATAGTGTATGTTGGAATCACCTGGGATCTTTCTAATTGCTTCTGAAATACTTGACCTATATGAATGGAATGTCAATAGAGGCCACACGGTCCTTTGTGTCGTTAGGTTGTAGCATTGATTTTTTCGCTTCCAGCTGGGATCTTACCAGGAGTAGCAGAGAATCATTGTCTTCTAGCACTTTATTGAGGCGTTTCATTTCCATTCGGTGGTTATTGTCTTCATTGCAGAGCTTTTTGACTCTGTCAGCCAGAGAGGAGAAAATACTCCGTTTTACACATTGCGGATGAGCTGATTCAAAATGCAAAAGTTTATCCGAATGTGTCGGTTTCCAATGAATAAATTTGCGTGAGTCGTTCACCCTGAGGTGACAGTCTAGAAAACTGATGACTCTATTCACATCGTCTGACTCCATTGTGAAAGTGATGGAGCTGCATTTTGTTTATACACTCAAGAAACGCATGTGCATGTTGAGACTCAACAATGACAAATCTATCGTCTACGTATCTTAGGTATAAACGTGGTGGTATATCAAAATGGAGAGTGCCTTTGATTCGTTTGAATGCGAAAGAGGTTGGCTACAGTAGGAGAGATGGAAGATACCATGGCAACACCATTGTTGTGTCTGTACAAATTGTTTGAAAGTAAATAAAGTTGACATTAGACAAATTTCTACACTAGTAACAATTTCTGATGGGGTTAAAGTAGTTTGTTCTCCTAGTGTGACATCAGATATCAGCTAAGAATGCAGAAAATATGAACTCTCTTTTATGGGAACTCTTGTGTACAGAGAAACTACATCAAAGCTGACGGCAACCCAGTCAATTTCATGTTCAGTGTTTTGCAAAATACGGGCAAACTCAAATGCATCATTGATGTGATTTGCCACTATTTTTGATACGTTTTTAACAGATCACTGAGGTATTTTGCTAATTTATAAGGTTCACACTTTGTGCAGTCTACAGTGGAGCAAATGGGTGTCCGGTTTATGTATTTTGATCGACCGTAAAATCTTCCCGGTTTATTCGTTTTGGGTGCCCATGAAAACCACCAGGATTAACGGAGCTTGTCTTTCAAGCTTGATAAGTATTGGTTTGCACAAGCTTTTGTTTTGTTGAGAGTGGTATTCACCTTTTTCTCTTCAATGCTTTCATAAGGTTTATTTTTGAGGTGTTCCAAAACTTCTGATTCACAATCTACTTTATCTAGGTTGACCGTGAATTTGCCCCTGTTGGTTTTTGTGATGTGAACTGATGAATTGCGGTTTAAGGTTGTCAGTGCTTTTCTTTCTTCTGATGTGACGTTCGGAGCAATCGGTTGTTGGTTCTTGACAATGTTACATATCCTCAAACGTGCTTGGTTGGCGTTGTTTTCTTTCATTTTGGATAGGGCCTTTTCTAAAGCGGGCATAACTTCTTGTACCCTCAAGGGTTTTCTATAAAGGTTGAAATCGAGACCCCTCTGGAGTAGTCATGGTTCCACAGGCGTCAGAACTCTGGTTGACAGGGTTTTGACGAGATTTTCCGGATTCGAGACAAGTGGTTATCGAGAGTTTGTTTATTTATTTTCTTTCTGTTGGTGTTTCGTTCATCAGCTTTGAGAACTTGCGTTTTTGTCGTGACTAGAATGATTCGAAAATGTGTGCCCTTCTTTCTTTTATAACATTCGCAATAAAACAACTCATGGCCCATCAATTTTTCGATACACTGGACATCATTTGGTCCTAATATATTAAAAAAATAAAACCTGCTTAAGGAAAACTATTTTTTCAAATCAGTTCAAGGTCTTACGAGTGAAGAACTCTAAAGTACAATGTGGTATCAACTTTAGTATGTGGATGAACGTTGTTCGGTTCTTTCTTTATAAAACTGAGCTTTTCAAGTGCATTGTGGTTTGCTGAATTCCATTGTTCGGAGCGCATGTTAGGTACAGGTCATGCCTGATAAGTGTTTTTAAAATTGTGTATCAAGAACTTCACATGTGAAAGGGTCATGAAAGGGTTTTTTGTTCTAGTTCTAGTTCAATTCTCTCTGCGAATGTTATTGTCGGTATATTTCGAACATAAAATTTATCGGTTACTTGAAAAATGAATGGGCATAAAAATTTCAAACTGAGAAATTCGTTAAAGCAAAACACCATCTTAGTACCAGGTATTGGTCAGATGAAGCGAGACTATTTCATATGGAACCATAATGGAGTTGAGGACTAGCAGCAAATGTCGAGGATTAATTAGTCTGTCGTTTCACAAAAATAAATGAATCTACCGGTAAAGTAATGAAATCATTACATCCTAAACGGAAAGAGGGTTGATGACACGCGAACCCAGATATAGCGGTGTGAAAAAACTATCGTTTTGCATTTGCCATTTGGAAGTGACGAATTCGGATGAAAATAGGATGATTTCTACAATCGGTAGTCAACGCTGACACACCGATTGCAGTCAACACTTGCCAATAAAAAAACAGTACTTTGGGTTGAACGGCAGCTGTTTCATGAGCCAACTGAAATATTCTCTATGTGCGTATGTGTGAGTGCTCGGCCACCTACCAGGTTGGACTGAAATACAACTTAAACCAAGGTTGAATAAACAGTGCGGTTAAACAAGTTTATGAACCAACTGGGTACACAAAGCCAAAAGTAGCATAACAATTGCACACTGGCATCCCGTCATCGTTCCTCGTGTGTTCGAACCAAGAGAAACCATAAACTACAATGGCATTGAGGGTAACTTTCAGTATGGACAAAGCGAGGTTGGTATTCAAAGACGGAAACAGGATAGACTGCTCATTTACCTGGTCTCACTCTGGTAGGAAAACCAAACTTTGTATTTGAAACCCGGTAAACTTCTACTTCGGCTATTCAAACGATATCATATCATCCGTAGTGCGCAGCAAAAGTAATCAGAATAAAAGGTGTGCAACCTCAATTTGTTGTCTCTATTGGGCTCTGACAAAACTGTTTTTAGAATAAAGAGTAGATAAACAACGATTACAAACATTATTACTCGTACGGATGGAATTTGGGATTAATTTGAATATTGATTTTGAATTAAAATGACCAACATAAGTTTTGAATGCTCCACCTTCCTCAATCCGTCGAATCATTCAAACCTACGTGTTTAAGCACACTTTGAACATTGATTATTTTCTAGTTGTCTGGTTTCCCGTGACCTAGACACTCACATAAGCAAGTGGCTGTCAAACTCTGAGGGGCATCACGGACTTTGGACATAAATGCATACAGAGTCCCACCCGTGAAGAGATGAGTGTTGGCTCTGTTTCAGTTTTGAGTGGGCTTTTTTGTGCTACAGTCGTAACTAATTGCTCATTCAAACAATAGGGTGCTGGGTTTTATGGGAGTCTCAAATGAAAACGTACAGAATGTAACATAACTGTACATCCCAATGCGTTTGGAGTGGATACTATGAAGTGGACTGTTGAACTTTTGAAGGTTATCGATGTAAACCTAATATGACAATTCCAACAATTCATAACTGTTGTCATTAGTGCTTAGGATTTAGTGATTTAGTGATTTATCCACTAACAATTAGGATTCAGCTAGTAGAAATTATTTCTGACGAGCCGTGTTCGATTCGAGAACATCAATCATTTGTGAAACCGAAAATTTTCGATGCAACGGAAACGCAAATATAATTGTTAGGATCTAATGATTCAAAGAAATCTCCCTGGCGGGTTTGAAGGATTTTTGTTGCATCTGCATAGGATGCGGTTGATGGAATTTGACCTCATGCATTTAAATGATAATCTGATCATTAATTCAAGAATTAGTTCCGAAATTCTGTGAAAAACAGGCTCAATGTATATCATCGATAGGTTTTACATGTGGTATGTTGGTTGAAAGGAATACTAAAAAGGTATGTTACTGTGAGCCTAATTAAGAACTACCAACTATATCTAATGACTCAGCACTTAGTCCTAGATGGTTTAAATTAAAGATCGATAACCATAGTTCACCAAATCCATTTACTTGGACGCGGAAAATCTTCGTGGCTATCTTGCACTTAAGTATCATGCGGCGTTTCGGCAGATTGATAGACATTGCATAGGTTTTAGTGCGTACAAGAACAGACTCGACACGTTTCAAATGCGTACGTAAATGCAACTTGGTGTGTTATCCTACTTTTACAAGAACAAACATCTGTGAAATCGGTTCCGAACTGCATTAGTTGAATCGGTTTTTCACAGTCAAAACCGTGACTCCCTTCGATTCAAATATTCGCCTAAACGACCTGGCCTCATACATCGAGATTAATACTTCTGACTCAAAACTGATTGCGAAAGTGTTTCTGCCTAATGTAACTGACCATCAATAGTAGTGAAAACGTCCGAATCTATGGAAATGTTGCCCAAGTTATTTCCGTAACAGTTTTACTGCATCTATCCAGTTAAATGGTACGGTCCAAACATACAATAAATAATAGTACACATGGACGGACACATGCACTTCACCAGCTTTGTCTCCACTGATTACAAGCGAACACTAGTGAAGAGACATAATGACCTTACCAGAAGAATTTGCTAGCTTCACAACCTCGAAAAGGAAGGGAGGAAACTGAATGAAACTTTCCAGACGAACTGTTTTCAAGCTCATCCTTTAAAAAGTACAGAATTAAACGTTCTTAATTAGAGCGAGGAATGTACGTACAGGGAATTGAGGTTGATCTAATACTCCCGTTTGAGGTTGATGCGGTAATTAAATTGTTGGAATGCGGCTCAATTATCAAATGAGCATTCAGCGCAGTTGAATCAGTCATCTCCTACACTTGCGAAAGAATGCGGGTTACTCTAGTCGAGTAACTGCTTTCCCAGTTTGCCAACTTGTACTGTACTGTGTCTGTGGTTACTCCATCACCCACCTAAACAAAACCACGAGGGCGGTTAGACTGAAAGTAACCCAACGAATTCCTGTATGGATCAATAAACTGCTGAACGGGTCACACTCTGACGGTCAAGGTCAAAGATTACCTCTACATTGAGACTGGATATCAGGTAACCACGATCACGGTATTACAGCATTTTCTTGGAGCAAAACTCGCAGTTGCTCCAGTTGGTACACGCGATTGCTCTCATACGATGGAAATCCGAACTGTACAGGGAGTACCTATTTGTAGTTCTTGCTCTGCCTTCGTCGAAATTTAAATGCTGGTAACCACAAAAGCTCACTAACATTAGGCAAAGCTGGTTTTGATTCTTAATATTTTTTATAATGCAGTTTGTACCTGAGGAAATACAGTAAAACCTTCCCAGAAATAAATTGTGTAATACTGAGCTTCTTTATTCTATATTCAAGTTTATATCGAGAAAAGATGTTCCGAAATACTGGAGTAACAACCGTTCACTGTATAGTCGAGCGAAAACCTTGAAATCTGTGAGAGAGCAGGATGCTCTACAGTGTTTTTTTGCGAAGCAGAATAGCCAAATGTCCCTCGAGGAAACAAAGCCTAACTACATTGGCAATAATAATATGTGGCTAATCTCCTCCTTGAAATAAAATGGCTTCCCGCAAGAAGTGTATATCGAACAAGAGAGTCAATTATTCCATCAGCAGATTAGTAATTCTACTCGTTTTCAAATGCAATAGATAGAAATCATTAGGACATGAGCGAACATTGGAGAACTAAATAAATAAATAAGAGAATAAGCCCTAGTCGGTACAACGGTTTTCTTTTCCCATTTAGCACGGTTGTCAGGTTTTCCCAACGAGTCGGCTGAAGTGATTAGTATTGAAAAATCAGAAATTAGTTCAATAAATAAGGGCGTTCTGAATCAGGACTGTGTTCGTCACACACACACACAGACCACATCCAAAGGATAATTACCTCCCTTATGTGAGACATCTTCCAAGAACGAGGAGTGCATGAAATGCGCATCTGTACGAAAGGACCCAACAGTTATGAGAATCTCAATGCGATAGAAACGTTTGTGATGACCAACAAAGAGCACTGGACAGCTATTTCATTCTGTTTGGAACTCGTCAGCAGTGGGTATCTTTTTGTGTCCCTGTTAGGACTCGAACCGCGAACATTCCGGCCGGGACTTCAAACCCTTACCCCTGAGCTACACGTCGACGGCCATCGCCTTGTACGAATTTAGAGTATCAAGCTTGGATTAGCCAATTTGATTGTTCAGAAGCACCAGGCGCTCTTGATGGTCTTGGGCTAATCCAAGCTTGGTACTCTAAATTAATTGAGCCATCTGCAAAGGTTATGAGCAACAGTAAAGAGACGAAAGCAAGAGATGGAAATAATCAACTATTAGAAAGTGGGACTAGTAATTCATTATCCAAAGAGGGAATCGAATCAATGTCCAACCCTATAACCAATAAGACTGCAGCTCGATGCACTTTGAAGGCGGAGAGGCTCATAAAATATGTAATGTGCTTTAGGCACCCATTCTTCAGTAAGCATTAGAAAATCGGGAAACGATTCAATTAATAGCAATAGAATGAACAAGCCTAAACGAGACTTTATGAAATCACATGAAAAAGAAATGGTATAAGGAAGGAAGTCTAAATCCACTTTTTGAAAACACGACAGTCAAGTTACACAGCTAAAAACACCCTACTGTGTTTCGGTTTATATACTTTGTTGGCCTCTGATCTGCTGGTGAAATCGGTCGGACATGATCTGAGGTCAGTGCTGAGGAAGAATGCGCACGAACAAGGTTTGTGGCCGTGCTTGGCCCAAGTGGGTGACAATTGTTCAACAAGTTTTCCGATGTTTTATAGTCTACTATCAGCACTGGGGCGTTTCACCAATAATTTCCATTAGTGAAATATACTTTGGCCTTATAATATGAGTTCGGATTCTGAAACTGTATGGATAATTTGTGGTCTACCTGCCGGTGATAGTTTATTGGGTCCAGAATGATGGCCACTGTGAACAAGAGGTTTTGCTCAATATTGCTATTTGATTTAACCTGGTCCAAAAGCAGCCACGGTACAGTTATTTGGAATCTACCGGGATTACAACCAAAGGTATAGAGACAATGAACTCGAGGCTTCACTTCCCTTAGGCATTTCTTATGCTCAATTCTCAATGCATTTAATCAGAATATAACTTGACGATTTGCAATCATCTGTAAATACGAAAACAACCTTACCACAGAGTATTATGTATGCCTTATTGTATTGCCAAAATTGAAATATTTTATTGATTAAATGAGTGCAAAATGCTACCTACAGCCTTTGTGATGTCCTTCTAATCATGATAGCATGAGCGTGCGTTGAACATCATAATGTACTAGAGCACAAATCTAATTGTCTTTACTCTTACCACTTAGTTAATGAAACTACTGGTGCTAAAGTTTAACTGACCAATTGTATTTTGCTGAAGGGTTTGTCATTATTGGCATCTTCGCATGTTCCCTGATCGTCAATAAATGAATGTCACTTGTGTCGCCGATTGACTGTGATAAAAGTGGATCACATGTTACACTGGGTAAGGGTACTCCGAGTCAAACACCGATTCACTTCAAATAACATGATGGTGCGGTAAAGGGAAAAGAGTGACTATCCTCGTTGAACCAAGGCTATTTGAAAGAGTAAAGTGATAAGTTTTTGCATCGCTCCGACCATAAACCAAATTAAACTTTATAGTATCAAACCCCAAATAAACCCCAAACAAAAAATAGCGTCTGACTTTTCCAGAGGAGTGAAATGTTTCAGAATTTCCATCCTTAGGTGACGAGTTTGGGTCCTACAATTCCTGTCTGATCGCCTCTTTTCCCGACTGCATTCTGCCTTATGAAAACGTACTTAAGATGCTTACACCCCATGAGAGTGACAACTATTGGGGATCTGTATTGAAAAATTGGATCTGGTTTTAACCGGTATAAATTAAAGAAGGCTTTGGTAGAAAAAAGCATCTACCTAAGGAACGATGAATTTTAGGTCAGCTCCTTAGAAATGATGATAATAAACCACTAGTCAGTGGGCAACGAAAGAAAGTAGAAATGGGAATCGGATATACACAGAAAAAAAACATACCATCAGCTTAAACGGGCCTGAAATACAGTTGAACTTAAAGCACTGAAAAATTCCAGGTAGGTTACAAAACCGGTGAATCTTTTCCGGTATAAAGGGAACATCCGTGAAAGTTCATGATCAAATTTAGATCGCACGTACGGTTAAGATTATATAAATGTTAAAAACCGAAAGCTGACTAAGTTCGGATAAAAACCCACATTACTGGGTTGGTGCTTGATCTGTTTAACTAATATGCGTGTGTTCATCCATAAAAGCCAGACCCACGAACACTTCACTTTTTAATTCATTTAAATTCTAAAAAGATTAGACCGACTACACCTAAGGGATAATCTTTTAAAGAATTCGTTGCGAAAATATGTGGGGATTTAACACAGTTAGTCAAATAAATGTACACATAAAGGTTTTCATTTAATGTGAAGCCATCATTAATCTGACCAAATGCATCAGTTTGATAGGACACAGTAAAATTATTCAAAACCTCTTGGAGAATACCAACTGAAAGGAAATTTATTTCACTCAAAAAATAAAAAGATCCTATCAAGTACTAGGCCATTGAAAATTCAAAGTGACACATTAGCCAATGACATTCAGAAGAAATATAAGCTTTATAAGCTTGAAATCGTAAGTATGTACTCGACGAATGATAGAGAGGCAACAACTTCAACATCCTCCATTATCATTGGCCAATTCATTACATTAGAGGGATTAAGAGATTGATTCCAGATCGGGGGCCATGTTTTCAGTTGGTAATAGGTATAAACACATTAATTATCTTTGAGCATCTGGGATCGGGAAACGGATCAAATAAAAACCGCTGTTAATTGGACCTGCTGACCAGACATCAGTCTAATGATGTGTTGAAGCCGTACTGTGAATTGCTCGTTCGAAAATGCTCTCACACGTGTTCGTGTGATAAGCGGTGAAGATGTCCCCGTACTTACACGAGAACCTATTGACTATCATTTTAGTGAACAAGCTGCGATACTGCCGAGTCAACCATACAGAACGTTTGTCTGATAAAAGTGTTACGGAATCGAACTAGATTGTTACTGACCATCACCGAAATACATTATTTAGTGACCAATTGTTCCACACTCGGAAGCACTATGTTAACTGCACGAAGTTGTATAACTAACCAACCAGCATCGACCTCATCAGTGCAAGCGAAAAACCATTCGTCCGTGGGCACAAATGACCGAATTCGGTATGTTTAAACTGATAACCATGTGGTCCGGCGACAACTTGAAACTACTTTGATCACCATGCGCCTGAACGAGAAACTTCTTGCCGTGGAATTGCACATACATCTGGATGGGGCAGTCCGGAATGAAACACTCTACGAGTTGGCTACAAAACGAAACATTAACTTACCCCATAAAAGACGAGAGGACTTTTTCCAATATCTGGTTCCTACTCAACCATACACGCTTGCTAATTTTCTACAACCATTCAAGCTAGTAGTACAAACATTAGCAGGTGATAAAGTAAGTATAATGATCGACATGATGTTGTCAAGTAGAAATGGCTATATCAATGAGATGTGAAAATTGTAGAATGTAACTCACACAACAAACGTTTGCTCATTTGACGGCTTGAGTAATCAATCGCGAATGACGAGGAGATGGGAGACTTCCATATAAGATCTCCCAAGATTTGTGGCTTCTTTTTAATACAAGTCGTGTCAGAATGTTGTAGTTATATTAAGGTGAGGAAGAGTTCCGGTATCCATATTATTGGTAAAAGAAGACAACTACTCAATTTGTTTAGGTTATTGCGAATCTGAGGGACTAACGTCAATAACACCAGCCAATTTGCTGTCAATTTGGTTCACGCATATTCCATCCCTACATTTTCACATCGATTTCTCTATCTGTGGTCAGTTCTAGAATTTCGAATCACCATTATTTGGCATTCAAACAAGTTTCTCCAAATGGTGTCTGACTTTTTCAGTTAAAGCCATATTCTGTGCCATATTCTGTTCCAACTACCACTACCACCGTATGTCATTACCTACCTGTTTCCAGCATCTTTAGTTGTGTGTGTGCTCAGATTGCAGAGATCTTGTGATAGGGGCAAAACAGTTGAGTGGTTACCACTTCTGAAGTTTTTAACAACCGCTTTCATAAGACTCGGATGAACACACCTTGCCTCTTGAGTTCCTGGGCCGATTGAAAATGGAAACAAATAGCCTAAACAATTATCGATTTCGTTTTGTATTGCACATAGTGTTATTCTATTTACATAAATGACTATCTTTTATATAAGATGTTATTTTGAAAACACCACGATGTCGGTACAGGTAAAAATAAGCCGACGTTTCGGTTACCGTGGGTAACCTGTACCGATACCGCTGTTTTCAAGATTACAACTTATATAAAACATCACATGGTGCATCGATTTTTCGATGCACTCCGAAAGTCATTCAGATCTGACACTATTTTTTTAATTTATATTGATATGAATTGATCATACAAGTCTGTATTGCTCGACTAACTTGAAGGCACTTGTGCGTAAGAGCCATTAGTCTGAGAGTCTTAATATATAGCAAGTACGTAATCCACAAAATCACTGAATCATTAAAATCTGCAACTTTCATTATTAGGATAAATTAAACCTACTACCAGCACAAATGTTGGAAAGATTTTTCCCTCAGTGTCTGATATGCAACGTGCATCAATCCGGCCTTTTGCTTGCTGCTATGAAAGCGTAATTCACTTAAGCATTTCCTTAACTATTTCCTTAAAACACTTGATAAAACTCATTTGTAAAAACAACGAAACGGGCGACTTCAAAAATTCAAGAAAGTTCAGAAAGTTATGACTCAGTCAATCACAAGCAATAAAGCACCATGTTCTTCTAACGGTCGATACTTTATGATATTCGCGCATGCACTCTAACTCGCTTGGCCCATTTCAACCACTGAGACACTATTCATCGTGAACAATGACATATCCACAAACCCGTTTTGAGTCAAACCAGAACAAATAAAACGAAAATTCGATTTCCTCCCTTGCTTGCATTTACAGTTATATAATACATTAACTAAATCTTTTATATTCTTAATACACTGATCGCCGTTTTAGTATGCTCACAAAAACGTTCTTCAACAAAACTGATCACGATGTAAGACGTATATGTTTGCACATTTAATGACAGACAACCAAAAGGTCGCTTGGACATTTTTGATTCTGGGGACGCCTGTTAGCTTCTCTTACAATCCCAATATCATACCTGCATCGACTACCAAAAATGGGACTATTGTGCTTTTGCATGTAGCTACTATTCAGCTGCTCCCTCTGAACCAAAGTAGCTTGCTCCTGTTACAGCTCATTATGGGATATATTGAGTTATAAAAGCCAAATTGATAGGATGGGTAATATGTGACACCTGCTTCGAAAATCTACAAGAATGGGATATTGTCTGTCCAGCATGCCCTGCACTATAATAATAATAATATAATGTATAGTGCAGCACATGTACCAAGAACCAAGATGCATTTATAAGTGAATAAATGGGGCTTTCACTTCACGATGTGCACATTCCAACAGACAACACAACGAAGGAACCGTTTGTGACACGAATCATTCAACCACAACTTTCATTTTTAAGTTTCCATAAATGTTGTGACTAAAAAATAGATGCTTCTCTTCTATAACCTCAACCGATACAAAGTTGAAAAATATTCTGTGTAATGACTTTGGACAAAATTCTTCCAAAGGACCGTGACTTTGCAATTATCCATTAGTTTTCAAAAGCTGGTTTGATCTGTATTATCACAAAAGCTTGACTAAAGCGGACAGGGAAATCGAAGTGCCTAACAACCGCGCGTTTCGTAACAAAGTTTAATGTTGTTGTTCGAACTCTTAGAATTATTTCAGATCAATTTAACGTGAACACAACTCACACTCGCCCATACATCATACTTTATTCGCATACATACATGATCTGTACGTCAGTGAGAGGTAATTGGAATTTGCATTGAACTTGATCGTATCCCATGATGATTGATAAATTTAAAGCCCAAATTCAATCTCATCTACCGGTAACTTTAATCACTTATCCAGCAGTTTCCAACTTCCTCACTGGTCAAAATATCAATAAGTCTGTGTGAGAAAACCATCGAAGTTGACATGTATATAAACAACGATTGGATAAACCTGAAAATATGCACACATGGATGACAGGAACTAATTTTAATGCATGGGAATAGAATCTAATCACCCGGTACGAATTCCCGTTCAATCGGAATATCTTCGTGTACTTTGATCAACACGAAGTACCTGTGTTTATTCACTAAAGCCTATTGCACACGCACAAACTGCCAAGCATGTGTGTACAAAATAAACTATACTGGTAAAAAATAGAGTCGAATGCACAGAGAATGAAAGTGGGAGTGTGCATGCGGTATCAGAAGGCTCCATGCTCCGGAGTACACATAAACCATTAAAATCAGTTTAGACGATGTCCCGTTGGGTGATGTAAAATAAGTCTTGGTTGTACAGATCCATGAAGTAGGTTTCGTGGGCGATTATTGTAACAACATATTTATCTATCATACATTCAGACAAATTCAATGGTCCTGAAGCAAGAGAAAATCTAAATTCAGTCTGAATGAATCAAGCACAAAAATATTCGCTTTAATTTTTGGTTTAGAATAAAACCAAGTCGATTATTGACTTTATGTTTTACCCCGTGTAGATTCCCAGTAACTTTGCACTGCATATCCTTTGTGGGTTTCCATATTTCCCCATAAGTGTGATACTCTTTATCAAAAACCAACAATACAATGCCCCAGTTTCGATGAACTTGCATGGAACAAAACCAGGATATATGTAATTCGTGATTGATGATAATGTAGCTCAACTGAACATTCTCGATTTTAGTCCCCGCTGCCAACACCAAATCGCCTTACATTGCTGCTGAATGCCAAAAGAAAGGAAACGGCTGTTCAGTTTTGTTTTCCGGCCCTCTCTCTATTGAAATCATGATGTTGTCTAGTCTTTTGTCATGATTGGTTTAATGTGATATTTTGCGAATGCACAGCACTTATTTAAACACCAGATGTAGTTAATCTTATTTCGCTTAGTAATAACTATCCCTTTGCACTTAATTTGGGATGGTAAACAGAAGGGCACTTTGTGAAACAGAAAAATGAATATTTGTTTGCAATAGAAAGTAACAAAAACTCCGCTTGTCACTCAGAACTTGTGGTAGCACTAGTTTTCCCCATATATGAGTTTTCTTGGAATTTTCATTGCCAAGTATTAATGTGAAGGAATTCAGCCAGCTTTTTGTAAATTTTACGAAGCATCTACTTTTACGCACTACCCTTTCTCATAGGAAGCCATCATTCGAGTGACCCAAGAATGTGTGGAAGATTGTGCAACTAAAGCCGGCCTGTGTTATGTGGAGCTTCGATTTGCACCTCACCTACTCATCGGTCCTAATTTGGACGCGGATGCCGTAACCCGGGCCGTACTGGAAGCAATAGAACAAAGCAAACATAAGTACGGTCTGGAAGTACGTCTGTTACTATGCATTCTACGTCACAAACCGGAAACCGCAGAGGAAGTGCTAGAATTGGCCATAAAATACCGGAAACATGGAGTAGTCGGGATAGATGTGTCCGGTAAGAGATTCACCTGTGCAGTAAATATCACCGAGATAATGTGTTTGCATGCAATTTGATTAGTTGAAGAATAAATGGTTAGAGATTTATGTATGGATCGTACTAAATGAGCATGTTATGAAATATAACCTTATAGTATAGATGAAAAGCAATAAGCAATGCATATGTGAGTACAAGTCATCGCATCCTAGGTAGATGTATACTACAAATGAATGATTCTTAACGAGGATAAAAAAGTTTGCACGGTGCTTTTAAGGTTTTTGATTGGTAGGTAGCACATGGGCAATGCGTACTGTTTTCATAGAATTATTGTTTATTATATTCAATCAATCTTGATTGATTCGGAATTCAAACACACACAAATCGCTAATCTGCGAGGCCCCACCTAACGCATGGGTCACTTCGAAGCTCGTGAGATTTTTACAATTGAATTACATGAAAAACTTCTGGAAATTTGCAAAAAAATGGAATATAAACAATACGGTATTCCCTGTCGAACGAATTAACTTAGAAAAAGTGTTTAGCGTTGATGATGTGAAAATGAAGATCTCACATCCTATAGTAATCAAACAGTTTTCAAAATAGTTACGGGAAACTTCAAAGCTGTGCTGACTATCACTAATGCCTATTGGGTAGATTATGTGTTCGTGTGGACTCATACACAGCTGCCGTCTGCTTCATAACTTTTGATAAGAGAGCGATGACCGTCGTGAGTGAGACGGAGTTTAATAATGAAAAAAAACCAAGAACTAAAAAAGAAAGAATAACGTTCACATTAGCTCAAGCTCAAATCAACTTGGGTTTTATTAAATACAGCAATCATTTGTTTCGTGATCGAGGCTGTTTCCGATGGGTTCCGATCAAGTTGGCTAGAGAATACTGATCCAACAAAAGCCGATGGCACCCAGTTTACTTTTGTACAGATGATCGGGGATGGAGGTCTCTCGTGTCTAATAAACATACATATATCATCACCTTTTCCTAACCACAGCAAGACGTACATGACCCTTTCGTTTTCCCCTTTCTCATACAAAGATAGATTAAATAGAACAAGGAGTGGCGTACAAGCTCGTTTTCAGTGATTCGTATTCATACCAAATACATCACAATAAATATTACGCTATTTATATATAAATCAGTATTCAACCATAAAAACGCAAACAAATGATTTGCGGAAGGGAAAATAACCTCATGGGTTATCTGGGGCTAATTTCATCTTGGAACCGGTTGTGGAATTCTCAATGATCGCATAATTGTGTTTGATAATCTTCCGCCGATCGAGAGAAAATCTTTCGAGGATTATGTTCAGTCGATCGTGGCTAAGCAAGGTGAACGCATTCGAACCACGCTGCGTCAGGGACTTAACCATGTCAAGCCCGTGGGTGAGTTTCCTGTCAACCCTGAGCAGTACGTTCACAATCTATCATGTGTAAATATGGACAAAATGTTGTTAGAAGTATTGTCTCTAGGACCAAAGTTTTGTTGTCTTTATGGCAGATCTAAGCAACTTGATGTTGAGGTGGAATTTGAAAAGCTCTATGCACAACTTTCTGATCTCGTTCTATTTGAGATGTGTACTGTGGGACTGTTTAGACAATTAAAGATAGATCAATCAATTCCTTCCTTCCTTTCTTTCCTTTTATTTTCCTTCCTTCTTTTTCAGGTGATGATGCAACCTGGCCGGATTACGGATTATCTCCCAGAATTATTGACGTATTTAAGGAAGCTTATAGACAACAGATTCATCGAACTGTGCATGCCGGTGAGAACAGTCCGGCTGAAGCAGTGATGGAAGCGGTGTGCAGTTTGCACGCGGAACGAATCGGGCATGGATATAGTGTTTTGCAAGAACCTACTATATACGAAAGCGTTCGAGCAACAGGGGTACACTTCGAAGTGAGTGAATTCAGTTCTTCTACGAGCCGAAACCCAGTTGGAAGAGCTTTGACTATTTCCGTCCGATAGCCATATGGTATCATTTCATTTGATGAGTTTTTATTTCAGAATGTTTTCTTGTGCGTTCTATGCGGATAATAATTGGCACAGCCCTTAAGCATCCAGTATTTAGTTCTGTGTTCAATCATTTACTGATGATGGATGACTTCGGTCAGTGAGGCAGTTTGCTGATCAATGTCACGTGCAATCTTCGGATTCGACGGAACAGGACAAGACAGATCATGGGATTTGAGGCGGAGCCAGGAGTAGTTAATTGTTTTTGCATCATTAAACTTGGGACGTCAGAGCGCTGAGACAGTTGTCGTACTTCTTTAATATAAATTTTCTACTCAAATATACGTTTAGATAAGATTTGACCGCTTGGTAATGACTCCACGAGTGAAGCAGCCAAAAGTATATTCCATTAAATGTAAAACGCTGATTTGCCCATTCGTCAGTACTCTTCATCACTTTATCATTTTGGAGTTGATCAGTACACATTGAAGAAAGCTAGCAAAAAGTAAATATTCCCATTGCGTACATGAACTGCATCAAGCTGTCAAGTAGCATTTAGCATAGGGTGCCAGTAAATTTTACGCTCCTACTAATCGGGTTGTTACTTTCATTCATTTATATCACTCATAAACACTGACCATTTAACTGACCATTCAACATTTGGGTTTTTCGTATTGTCATTCCGAAACGAATGACTTCAATATCTCAGATAGTGGTTTTCCGCCTTGCATTAAAACATGTCAAAACAATTCAACATCAATCATATTCTGATGCAATACGGAATACGATCGGGTGTGATGAGGAGTAAATGCGTAGTGACAGACGTATGCATTGTGGTACTGGAATTCGATGACGCAATAGTTTAGTTATAAACAGTTTTGTACCACGTCCAATAGATTTTGACAGCATCGCATGAAGTCAATATGAAAATTGTGCATTCATGTTGGGTTAGGTTTCAGTTTCCTGCATTCCTGTTGCTGCGGATACCCCGAATAAAATATACGTAGAACGATTAAAAGAACCGTGAAAGCTGAATTAGATAAGCAAGTGAATGTGCACGTGGTTACTTTTTTGAAGCAAACAAGAGGCTAAGAGAAGTATGACACAAAGAGATTGCGAAAACCAGAGGTACAGGAAAGTTAAACGTTAAATCCAGCTCGTTTGACAGACGTAGATACGGCTGTGTGCAGCTCACTGTGCATTACCTGTGAATTGCCTTTAAGCACAAATGCGGAAAGTTCGTTACATGCATCATGCGGTCTAGTAGCAATGACATCTACGAAGATCACTTTGGGAACTCTACCACATTTTGGAAGAAGCTTTATAAATTTTCTTTGAAGAATAAAATCCTTCTTAAGTAAACCAATACACAAAAGATTGGTACAAAATATGATCAGCAGGGGATAGCGCAAGAAGTTTTAGTCTAAGGGAGAGAATGATGGTGTTGTAATCTCATAAAAAATGCTTTGCGGATGAGCGTGGATCATGAGGGATTACAAGTTGCATGCATGGTGTAACGCAGCTCATCAATTTATCTCAGCAACGTTCTTAGTTTGCTGGTTACGGTTACCGGATTTTTGGCGTTTCCGCTAGAACATCACTGAGGACTAGGTTGGCAGACTAGCAGATGTTTGTGTACTATTCCTTCGGCCTCTTTAGGAAGTGTTTTAGATTTGTTTCAAACAAAATTTGTAAATACAAATCTGTGTCCAGTTTGCGCATAAATACGAAAAGAATTAATGATTTCAAGCTTGTGCGAGCTTAAAATGACCTTCAAAGTAATACAAGCACGGTACATGTACAGTAATATGATGTTGAGTGGAAACTGAACTGTGAAATTGCGGCCGATTTTAAGGCACCGCATTTTAACAACGTGCTCCATTATGTCGTATTAGAAATCAAGTCCATTTTTGGTAAAGAAACATTGAAAGAAATTTATTTACTTAGCAGTATTTGTATCCAAAAAGTGTGGAGGATGAAAAGTTTCTAGATATTTGTCGAATAAGCACGATTCAGAAGATACATCGCACACATTTTACGTAAATATGTCTATTAGCTACAAATAAAAGGCTACTCATTGAATGAT